>JARFJB010002213.1:606418-678918 GCA_036346205.1 Vesta saturnalis | reverse complement strand
CACACACACACACACACACACACACACACACACACACACACACATATATATATATATATATATATATATATATATATATACAGTGTGATTGATTTTACGTGTCCAAGAATATAGGTATTTTATCATAAAAAAGTTTAAGAAGCAAAAATACTCTACATTCAATTATTAATAATGCTACATATTCAGAAGAACAAATTACACAAAAACAAAAGAGCATCGCAAGAGAAATGATTTTTTTTAAATGGAACGGGCACTTTTTTTTAATATTCTGAAAAAGGTTTAAATTCTCCTTCCAATGGTATCAGATAAGTTATTATTATTTTGGCAATTATCGTCACAATATTTTTTTAAAGATTGTTTTCTGTATTCCCATAAATACGAACAAAACAACAAAATTGGAACAGTAGTCTTGGGAAATAATTAAAAAGCTGTTATAGATACAAACTACATCACTTCATTATAACTTAGGATCACGTGAAAAAAGACAAAAATATGAATTAGATGAGATGTTCGAAGTGTCCCCCATTATTTTGAACACATAGTTGGGCTCTTCCTAGTAAATTTCTGCGTGCCTTTTGTAACATGTAAGGAGTTATTTGACGGCAGACTTCAGTAATTCGATTTCTGAGATTCTTAAGGTTTTCGGGAGCTGTGACATAAACTTTTTGTTTAACGTATCCCCAAACGAAAAAACCCAAAATCGAAAGATCGGGTGACCTGGCCGACCAAGGTACTGGACCACCATTCGCTATCCAATTATTTCTAAACATTTGACGTAAAACATCTTTAATAACTCAGAAAATTTATTCTGATATCTGCATGGTCGTAATTGTCTAGGATTTATGTCATCCCAGTAGTGGTCGTTTTTGCTGTTGGATATACCATTTCTTGTAAAGCATGACTCATCGCTCTAAACTATGACATTAATTAAATGACTGTGATTAATCAGCCTCAAAATTTTATTCGCCGTTGCTGGTGTCCGTCATTTAGTCCTTGTACTGATTTAATTTTGTATGGCTTCATTTTATTCCTTTTAAGTATTGAAAATATCTTGTAGTAGGTAAATCCTAAATCAACCACTGCTTCGCGTATGGAATTCCGAGGATGTGCTCGAAAGTACGCCAAAACAACAATTTCACCATTTTCCATAACACCTCGCCGATGTCTTTGCTGCACTGATTTTGCACTAAACCGCCAGTTCTGCATAAATTTGCTTTCAGTCTAGTAAAAATTCGAGAATGTGGTTGTCGTCGCTCGGGATACAAATTTAAATACATTGCACTTGCCTCCAGCGTATTATCCTTGCACCGAATAAAAACTCTTAACATATCCATTTTTTCATCATTTGTGTAATTATTATTTGATTGCATTGTGACAGGTAATATTACGATCACTGAACAGTAATTTAACTGTCACAAACAATGCACTAATATGGACAATTGTTTTTCATTTGTTTCCCAAGGCTACTGTTCCAATTTTGTTGTTTTTGTTCGTATTTATAGGAATACAGAAAACAAACTTTAAAAAAATATTGTGACTATAATTGCCAAAATAGTAATAACTTATTTGGTATCATTGCAAAGAGAATTTAAAGCTCTTTCAGAATATTGAAAAAAAGTGCCTGTTCCATTATAAAAAAATCATTTCTCTTGCGATGCTCTTTTGTTTGTATGTAATTTGTTTTTCTGAATATGTAGCATTATTAATAATTGAATGTAGAGTATTTTTGCTTCTTAAACTTTTTTTATCTTTTATGACTATGTGCATGGACACGTAAAATCAATCAAACTGTATATATCTACAAATTTTTATTGAAAAAAATTAGTTAATATTGCATGCAACCTAACTGGCTAAATTTCATTTATTTATTAACCACATCCACTTTATAAAATATGACATACCACTTGATTGAAAATACAATTCAATAGAATATAGTCAATTCTATTTAACTTATATCGTTTCATTTTCACTTGCCAAATATATGGAAAGTAAATTTTTGCTTCCGTTCGGATATGACCACGCGCATAAGGCGTTCTGACTAATTTCTAAGGATTACTTACTTTGATATTAAAAATTTTTATAATAAAAGTTTATTTAAAATTGAATTTGCTTTAAAAATATTAATATCAATACCATAGAATGTATGATTGAGTTACATCTTTGATCTAAACCTAGGATAAGTATTGAAACGTTTGATGAACCAACAGACCTCATTCTTATTGTATGCAAAACTGAATGTTTAAAATACATACAGTAAATTATTTTTTCGTTACCTACCTTCACAAAGTAGATGTCGTGGGCTCAAATCTTACTCAACGTAATCTTTTATTATCTGTATAGTGTGACTCACGAGTATTCCCTCAGTCTCTTGTGCCTAAGCGGTACGACATATCAGCTAAATTTTTTGATGACACGTAAATTGAGACTATTGAGACTATTTTTTTAATTATTTTCAATTATACAGGATGGTTCAGAAAATTGTAGTATATCAAAATTGTTTTTTTCTAAATACAACGCCCTGTATTTTACGTGATTTTTAGATTATACGTGAAAAATTAAGTCAACTTTATTCAACGTTCCCTATACTTATCGCTTACCAATTTTGAGAAAATTATCATTTTAAGAAAAATATTCAATTTAAATAAGAATTGAAAACACGGAAATCTCATACTTTGAGTAACACAAATTTATACCGAGTTATTATGACCTTTAAGGCTTCCGTTTGCACTCTGTAGGATTTCGATATTTTGTACAGGGTGTTCAGCAAAATGATTGTTATTTTATATTTTTCAAACATCAAAACCCACTTAACTTAATTGCACCACTGTGTATAATTTTTATTTATGTGAAATAACTTTTCATTTTCTATCAAAAAGTATGAGTAATGCATATGTCTAAAATTAATAATTACAGAGTTATTAAGATTTTTCTATAACATTTCTATGGAATTTTTTTGTTTACATTCTAGTAGGTAATTATTTTGAAGTAAGATATTGTTTGATTCATCTAGTTGGCGGATGTGTTTAACCTTAGTGTTCGGTCAAATACCGTCAAAATTCTTACTTTATTTTCAATAGTGCTCTCAACAGTATTCTAAGGAAGAAAACGTGGATATGACGTTTATCTTTGGTGAATGTCTTAGAAATTGTTTGTTAGCATCAAGGGTTTAGGCAGAAAGGTATCTCGATGGACACAAGAGCTTTTGAGGAACTGCTACAAGCTTTTTGTGAAACTGGTAGTGTATCCTACAAGAAACAGACTAAAGGAAAGTATGTTGTAAATAATGAGGAGAATGAATTCTTATCTTTCAACGGGGGTTAGATTTCTATGTGTGGGGTGTTGGAGAAGTTGGGGCAGAAGATGTCTTCTTTAAATTTGCTTTATTTACCGACGAATCTACTTTCCACAAAAACGGCTTTGTAAACCGGCATAACTTTCATTACTGTGATACTCAAAACCGCCACCAGTATCGATATGTTGACCGCCAAAATCGGTGAAGCTTCAATGTATTTGGGTTAATTGTAGAAGACCACGTGGTTGGCCCATACTTTTTGATGAAAACTGGAACGGCGTAAAATGTTGCGGTTTTTAGAACAAGAATGATCGAGTTTTCTAGATGAAGTTTCTTTAGATATTAGAAACAAAATGTGGTTACAGCTAGATAGTACCTCTCCACATTTTAGTCGGAATGTAAGGAATTATTTGGATAGACAATTCCCCAAAATAAATCGATTGGAAGTGGAGGTCCACATGAATTTCCATCTAGATCTCCTGAATTAATAAACATGGGTTTCTTTTTTTGGAGTTACATTTACAATTTAGTTTATAACACTACACCTACCACTGCTGATGACATGAAGATTAGAATAAATGATGCGTTAGCTACTGTAACACCAGACATCCTGAGAAACGCTAGGAGATCTTTTCAAAAACGAGTGCAGTTATGCATAGAAGAAAATGTTCATCATATTGAGCATTTATTGCAGTATTTTTGTTTTTTGTTCATAAACGTTTACGTCTTGGCTTTAATGCTATTTTTAATTAGTTAGTTTTGATCCCATACCTATTTATCAACCACAATTAAAAAACCATTGCTTACTATAATGTAAACAAAAAAAAATTCCATAGTAATTTTAAAGAAAAATCTTAATAACGCATGCATTACTCATAGGTTTTGATAGAAAATGAAAAGTTATTTCACATAAATAAAAATTATTATAGGGTGGTCCATTTGAGTTAAGTGGGTTTTTGATGCTTGAAAAATATATAATAGGAATCCTTTTCCTGAATACCCTGTACTAAATAGGAATCCTATACAGTCTAATTGGAAGCCTTAAAGGTCACAATAAATCGATAAATTACGCTTTTTCTTCTGTAACTCCGTTAATACTCGCAAATGTGCGAAGTAACTTTGAACAAAGAGTACGTTTGTGTATTGGCGTAGATGTTTGAACATTTAATGAAGAAAGCTCACGTATAGTTTATTTCCTCCTGGATGTCCTTTCTTTTAGAATAGTTAATTCATGTAGATATTTCAATTAAATGGGAATGACAGGAATACTATTAATTTTAGGTATAGGAAAACTTTGTACAGTTTGAAATGTAATTAAATTCTCCATCAATGAAAAGAAAAATTTACATGTTGTTCCATTTGAACTAAGCAAGTTAATTATATTTAAATGAGAATGAAAAGGATTAACTTTCTTAAACACCCTGTATAGATTTCCTCCAACCAGTCATATGCGATTTGATAACTAATTATATCGACTATTCATAGTGACCAATAGTTATTTTATCATTGTACTATAGTACGGGGTATCAATTGATAACATTTATCTTACAATTTTGAAAAATCTCAAATATTTCGAAAAGGGTAAGGTTTACGTATACACAGAATAATAGCAACTTAGGTTTATTTTATTCGTACAATTAGAATATGCAAAACATACAGGGAGTTCCATTAAAAAAACTTCTTGGCATGGATTCCAACAGGTGGTCGATTTTTTCCTGAGGTATTGCGTCCCAGGAATTTGTAATTCATGCCGGAGAGGTTCTAGTGTCTGCAGAGGATTGGATAATTGCGTGAGTCTTCTACCCATCATGAATGTTCGATGGGCGAAAGGTCGAAAGATCTGGGTGGCCTCGGCAAAATATTGACGTTAGCCTCTTCGAAGCGCTCCATAGAATGTCTTGCAATGTGGGGACAGGTATTATCCTGTTGGAAAATCGGAAACTCCAGCTCCTAGAGGAATGGAAGGATATGGGGTTCTACGACTTCATCAACACATCGGTGGGCATTCATATTGCCTCGGATGAATACCAATTGAGACTTGCTCCCATAAACAATAGCACCCTATACCATAACCCCCACAGTGTGGTGCATATGCCGCTCAACAGAAAACTGCACATTGCGACGTTCTCCACGTCTACGTCTGACCCTAATGCGACCATCGTGCATTCACAAGCAGGATCGGGATTGGCCACTGAAAACCACTGAAGACGTCAGCGGAAACTCAAGATGTGGTCGATAGGACTGCAAGCCAAAAGCTATAATTGGGTGGTAAACTATACGAAGGGTTACAGGTCGTCCTTCGTTTTCAAATCATTGATCGGCTATTGATCTTGTACTCGAGAATCGATATATTAATGCCATTAATCGGAGATGGCGGTCTTGAACCACATTTGTCTGTCTTGGCCGTCCACTTCTACGACGTTCTTGACCATCTGTAGACCATGCTTGATAACATCGTACTACAGAGGATTGATTACGGTTAAGACGATTAGCAATTTCTCTGAATGAAAAACCACCTTCACTTAAGCCAATAATGCGACCTATGTCGAATTCACTCAGTTATTGATAATTTTCACGTTGTCGCACTCTAGCATAATCGCAGCCTCAAAATGCAAAGAAGAACACAAAAGAAAAATAAATGCAACCAAAAACAATACCTAAACCGACTTAATCTCTCAAGAAATACACCCGATAGTTTCGATTGTTACAACAAGTAAAACATCAAATTTTTGATGACTACTGGATTATTTTAAATGAAATTTTAATTAATTACTACATTTGACTAGTTAAACATTTCTGCTAAGTTTGGTCCAAGAATTCCAACGCGTGTGGGTGTGCTGTGGTTGCGTGTACGTGTGTGTGTCGTGTGGTGTGTCGTTGTGCGTGTGTGGCGTGTGTGTGTGTGTGTGTGTGTGTGTGTGTGTGTGTGTGTGTGTGTGTGTGTGTGTGTGTGTGTGTGTGTGTGTGTGTGTGTGTGTGTGTGTGTGTGTGTGTGTGTGTGTGTGTGTGTGTGTGTGTGTGTGTTGTGTGTTGTGTGTGTGTGTGTGCGTGGTGTGCGTGGTGTGTAGAATTATACGAAACAAGATAAGGATAAACATAAAATTTCTCTGATTTATTCTCAAGCACTTGACTATCCGATTCGACTGGTAAGTGAAAGGTACCAAGTTTCGATCGGAGAGTGGTCAATTGCCTGAGAAGAAATCAGAATAAATGAATTCGACACAAGTGCAAAGTCAGTGCTGTACGTAACTGTGCCTGCTAACGTAAGCATAGTTCGCTTCCGAAACGTTGCACCATCAAAACAAAAACTGTGGAAATAGACCAATCAACTCAACTAATATGAGACTACAGTTACAAAGCACTTCTAATACAGATAAAATGTCTGCTAATATTACTTGGGAATGTAATGTTTAAAAATATTAAATGTTTTCTCTTATGCTGGATTTCAAAACCTGTATCAAAATCGGCTGTCTTAATTAGATGTAATGACATAATTATAAATTATTATTTTATCGTCTTATCATCCGTATAAATAAATAATAACTTAAATTAGTCTCAAACGTGCACATACATATAGAAATAAAATATCTGGTGTGAAACAACACACAATTTTAATTATAAATTGTTTACTTTGCAACCTCTTTTTACACGTTCATAACGACGGCAACATTGTAAAAAAAAATGTTATAATATAAGGATAAATAGATATAGAAAAAAAAATTCCAAACCTGACTACTTCTATAAGATATCACTAATATAGTTTAACCATTTTATATATGATTAATTAATTTTTAGACTTCCTTGCGATATATTAAGAAACGTTATAAAGAATCTTTATCTAAAATTAAATTTTGTTTAAAAAATATGGCTACACTTTTTGTTATAATATTAATCGTTATTCAGATATTGAAAATTCGAACTAACACTTAAATTCTACCTTAGAAATTTTTGGCGCTAAATTCCGCGCGGTATCAAAAAATTGATAAAACATAATTAATCGATATTTTTAAGGGCTATATCCACGTATTTTTATATCTTTGAAATATGCAGCTGTTTTAGAAATATTTGGTAAAAACCGAAAACTGACCATAATAAACCCCCTTTCCACCGCTGGATTTCTCCCAAAATCTAATCAACTCTAAGCGAAATGAAAACAAGCTTAAATACAAAATTTTAAGTATTAGGCATTTTCGTTCTGGAGTTAACGTGGATACTAACATACAACCATCCTCACACACGGGCTAACATCATAGGCGATCTTGGAGAAACTTGGCCAAAAGTTTTGAAGTGAGCTATAAAGGTCGATTTAGCGACAGTAAAAAAAGTCGATTGCATAACCTTCTATACCTACATATGTATATATATATATATATATATATATATATATATATATATATATATATATATAGGTTCCGGAAAATTTACCGCCAACAATTCACCGACAGCAAGTCACCGACAACAATTCACCGAAAGTAAATTCACCGCCACAAAAATTCACCGAAACAAAAATTCATCGCTCATAATAAGAATAATTATTAGATATTTTAATTATCTTCAATAGAATCTTAACAAAAATATATTACAGAAACACACTAATTTTGTTTTCTAATTACTTAAAAATAACTTACCTTCTGTTATTCGATTTTGATTCACCTTTAATTAATTCCTATGAAAAGTACATTACCATAACTCATTTAGTTTTCTCACTAATTAGTCAAATAATTACCTTTAATAGGTCCCTATTAAAAGAACATTACAATAATGGCCGTTTGCACCGTAATTCATAAGCCATACTTAAAGTTAAATAAAGCTTTATTACTATAGAAAATAGCAAACCACGGTAAGTCATTAATTTTGTTTAATATTAGTGAAAAATAATATGAATAGGGGGTAAGCATATTTACCCAAGTACTATCTGGTGGTTATAGATAAGTTACTTTTCACTAATTAGTTAAATAATAATTTTTTTCCGGTGAATGTTGGTTTCGGTGAATTTACTTTCGGTGAATTTTCCTAGATCCATACACTATATATATATATATATATATATATATATATATATATATATATATATATATATATATATATATATATGTTGGAAGGTAAAACTTAATATGAATATCACATTCACAGTCTGTATTTGGTTAACTTACTGAAACAAACTGAAATTGTCAAAGGAAACAGTGTTGGTATTCAGTTTAAAATTGCTAAAATGTGTTAACTCTATTCCACTTACAGAATGGATTTTTTGAACCAACAGAAGGGTGAACTATAGTAATTTATACAAACGATATCACCTTTTTTAATTAATGATTGTTGAACTCTATTTTGGAATCCTTAGTAATCCGTACCGTTTACACAACTTACTAATTAACAAAAAAAAAAAAAAAATTTTTTTTGTTTTTATACTTATTGTACGATTCCCTACCAGATGTACATAATTAGTTGTACACATCTGCCCCCATAGGTTATTGCATTTCAATCTTTTCAGTTTATGTATTCCACAAGATTTGGAGAAATGTTAACAAAGGAGGTATAAAGGAATTAGGAAATTATCTACGATCAAGTTTAGTTTATGTGAAGGACTAAACCCTTTCAACATATATAGAAGGCTATGTAATTAATGTTATATATTTCCAAAGTATCTTACGAAATCTATTAGCAGGGACAAGTGATTTTTTGTTCGCCTCTTCTTAAAGTTAGTGGCTGATCTTATCACCTTAGAAAGACTAATGACAGAACATAAGGATTTTAAAGGCTTGGCGACTTATTGATTTCAGATATGATAAGCTGTACCAGCTTAAATAAATGATTGGGAAGTTATATGAGAAATACTTTCTTAAACACAATAAATGCACGGTGTCTTACGTGATACTGAAGTTTTGATTTATTGTTTATGTCACCTTTACTTACAGGTAGTTTGTATAAATTAAACGTTTCTTTAATATATCTTGTGTAATTTGTTCATCGGATGTATTGCTAGTTATTTATTTCTGTTGTCATTCTCGTTAAGACAGTGACGTGTATTTTGTTACACTTAAAATACTTCTGTTGTTATGACAAAAGTTTTATGTTATACCAATAGGCAAACTGTTGTGTGAAGTCCTTATACATATTTGAATATTCATGTAAGAGAAATGATTAAGCATATTGCCTAAAGAGTGTTTACAATAAACACTAATCATTAAATAATTATTATTTAAGATCTTGATCAAAACCTGTCTGATTATAAATTTACATTTGCAGGTATATTCAGTTCGGCAAACTTATCTATCCTTCACCTGACTGTTGGAATGTTAGTTAAGCATTGCTTAGTCAGCAAATAAAATTACGGTTACATAGGTTAATTTTGTTTTAATGTCAAAACTAATTTAATAACATTATTTAAACCTGCATATTTTTGGGACACTAATCAAAATACACCGGCGTAAATCTGAACTGTGATCTACCTAAAAGAAATTACTGTAATTATTCTTCTTAACTGTTACGACAATAAATTATTTTTCTAAATAGGTAGCAGTGGTTTACCGTTGTTACTGCAATTGCTAGATACCAAATATTATTTAACATAACAAATTGCAAACAATTAAGATTATATAATTTAAGAAGTCATAAAATATAATCTAAATTGACAATTAGTGTATCTTGTATTTTTGCGCAAAATACATGGGGTATTAGAAAAGTTGAATTAACATAATAAAATACTTATCTTTTGTGGGTTTTTTAATGGTGTATTTTAAATTATACAATCTAAACGTTTCGATAACACTTACAGTTATCTTCGTCAGTAGTAATATCTATTAAAATTGTTAAAGATGTAAACAATTTTGTCAAAGTTTTAATTTTTCAACTTTGACAAAATTGATTACAACATCCTTAACAATTTTGATACATATTACTACTGACGAAGATAATTGTAAGTGTTATCGAAGCGTTTGGATTGTATAAATTAAAATACACCATTAAAAAAAAATTAAAAAAATAAGTATTTTGTTATGTGTGATAATGGTGAAAGTTTACATTTTGAATTGAAATACATTTTTAGTGGATAAACTTTGAACTTTTTCGTATGATTGTAAATAGTTAATGTAGACGTAAATATGTGATGCGTTATGAGGTGAAATGTTCAGTTCTTACTTGTACTAACAGAAAATTTAACTTATAAGTACTAATATTAATTTAGGAGTAATGTAGTAGTAAAGTATTATCACATGAATATTATGATATAGTTGGGGTGATATAAATGAAAACAAATCCCAAAACCTCATTTAGAGTAGTAGGGAATAATCACATTTAACATGCTTCAAAAATCAACAAAAGTTTGTACTACCTTCGCTTGGGTGCGAAGAAGTTTTGCATATTATGTACTTATAATGATAATGTGCACTTGTACTAATTGTTTAAATAATAGTGCTGCTTGAGGGTTAATTGGTAACATTTAGGTATACACTTATTTATAATATGTTGGCAGAAATATTGTTGCTCATCATTTACTTATATCACCTTTATTAATAAAAACTTGAATGAAACATTCTTTCGCTATCGTACCGGATTCTATTACTTAAGTTATAAATATTCACTGCCTCAGCTTGCAGTTTCTTTACTCAGGAATTTGAATAATTCAAAATTGATACAAATAATGAGTTTATTGTACAAACTACAATGGATTAAATTTCTATAAATGCCTTAAAATTCTATACAGTTTAATTGCACGAACTTGGATACTCAGTTGATAATAGCAGCGGTACTACCTCTGAAGCGCGTGTGTACTTTAAATCGGGCGATTCTGCCCTTACTTGGCACAGTCGAACTCCTTCACACCATTTACACCCCCAGACATAAAACTTTGCCGCTTATCTGCATATTGCATGTACCTAAAGTTAGCAAAACCATTGCAGCACAATCGTTTGAAAACTATACCATAATTTGGTGCTGATCAGCACCTAATTTGTTATCACAAAAAAAATTGGTACGCCTATCATAAACAAAAATTTGAAGGCTGTGTCTGCTTAACATAAAGTCAGCACACCAAAAATACAAATACTGAATCAATAATTGTACCCAAATCATGTATGTGTCATTATTTGATACTAATTTGGTGCTAATTTGGTGGTACTTTGCTACCTTAAACTGAAATTTCTGCTTGTATTTTTATAATATTTTTGAATTATGAACCTGAACAGGATAAATCTGGCCACTCAGGAACGCTTCGGAGGATGGATAGAGGGACATTGAATCACCAAGAGATACCTATGAACAGCTACCTTAATTTTTCCATATCATAAGTGAGAGGAAAGTAACCAGGGAGATCATTCCAGAGTTTAGAAGCCGTGTAGGACAACGTAGATTGCGCCCGTTTGGGAATTTGTACTGCATACGGATGATGTGAATGATAGAACCGAATATTCCTAGTAAAGGTAGCCTGAGATGGTATCAAAGGATGTAATTCAGCAGCGCAATAAACCATTAAAACACCGTTAATACAAAGAAAGAACTGAAACGATTCTTCTATGCTCAAGGCACTGTATGTCAGAAGTTAAGGATGGGTTATTTATAAGCCCAATCGCCCTCTTTTGAATACGATCAGCCATATAGAAAGCGTATTGGGAAGCACCAACCCAGAGTCGAGAATTATATTCTAGATGAGGTCGAACTTGGGCCTTATACAACGGAAAGAGTTGTTGGGAGGTAAAGTACTGCTGAGATCTGTGCAAAAGGCCCATTTTACGAGCAACTTTTTAAGCTGACAGAAGGTGGTCAACTCAGGACAGATTTGAAGATACACTCATTCCCAACAGAGTAATAGGGTCTGAAAACTTAAGAACTTACAACAGGAAATGATCCATCTCTGTGGCGGATACAAGGCAACACTGAGCTTTATTAGCATTACAGTTAACTAGATTTCTGCTTCCCCATTTGAGAATACATTGAATGTCTGTTGATTGAATTTGCCATTTCAGCTTTAATGCCTCGATTTGACATAGAAGGTGGATTACCATTATGAGTAGGCTGAGATGAACCACAATGGAAAGTGCTGTTGTCAGCAAAGCGATGGTTCGGGTTAGTGGTTGAAGACATAAGATCATTTTTGTCTAGCAGAAAAAGTGTAGGCGCTGTAACTGATACCTGTGGCACGCCCGCGTTCACGCTAACTTCTTTTGAAAAAAGTCATGAACTACGACACGTATTCGTCCTTTATCAAGGAAACTAGAAACCTCAGTTGATGAGTGTATCCTTTAACCCAAACGAGGTGAGTTTGGCAAGTAAGCACTTATGCCAAACTTGATCAAATGCCTTTGACACATCTAAAACGACTAGAACTGTTCACCCGTTTGTTCTAATGTATTGTTCCAAGCTTGGGTCACATATGAAAGAAGATCACCTGTTGAACGAGTCTGTCTAAATCCATATTGGTGATGGCAATTGGTTGCTAGTTCGAGTGATCCGTATTATTGCCTTTTTTGAGAATAGGTTGAACATTTGCTAACCTCCATGATAAAGGAAATTCCCTAGAAGACATAGAGATCGAATAGAGCGTACATAGGACTGGTACAAGTTCGAGGGAACTACTCTTTAAGACAGTCGCTGGGATACCGTCTGGGCCAGTCCTCTTACTGAGATCAAGCCTACTGATAATCGATTCTAGGAGCTTACACCGAAAATGAATTGGTTTCATATGAAGAAGCATTGACTAGGGGCACATCTTTTCCGAAATCATTGAGACACCAGTTTTATGCAAATAAATCCACATAAGCATTGGCTTACTCTACAGAATCAGCAACTACAGATTCGTCAAGAAATGTTAGGAGGGAAATGAAGATGTACCAAAGTTTTTACTTATGGCTTTAGCTAAAGCGACTGTCCAAAGGAGATGTAGTTTATTGCATTTTCGTTGATCAAACATTTCTTTAGCTTTAGTGATGACACTTTTGTAGATATTTCCAGCACCAACGTATTCTGCATGACTCTCGATCGCTTTATTAGATTTCCACTTAATAAGCACAAGCCTTATTGCACCAGGGTTGAGAACGTGAATGGCCTATACGATTCTGTTTTTTTGGGAATATACTCCATGTCCATGAGGGTGACTTCAGATACTACAAGAGCAATGTCCGAAGAAGAGGACTACTTAAAACAATATTCACGCCACGTAAAGGTTGCCAAGAAGTCCCGTAAATCAATCCATCTACCTGACTTAAAGTACCACATGGTTCTATCAGTGGAGAGGATAACAGTGGAATTAGTGACAATGGAACTTATTTCTATTAAACAATGCTTAGATAGACCTAGATGGAGAAAGAACGGAAGTTTTATAAGCACGTGGGTTTGATGTAAGACAGAGATCTAGAAGATGTGGCGTATGGTTCAGGCTAACAGGGATTCTTGTGGGTTCAGATATCATTTGTGTGAGATCACAAGAAATAGAAAATATTTCTGCACTATGACCAGCAGGATTAGTAGTACATGAAAACTGAAGCGAACTAGATGGAAACTGAGACAGAATATAGTCAACTTTCAAATTAAGGTAATCGAAGAAGTCTTGAAAATTACTGACATTAGGACGTATAAATGCAACAGCAGAATTTCACAAATTTAGGACCGGAATATTTAAACCAAATCACGTCGAAATTTTATATACCATAATTTGGTGCCAAATTAATGCTACTGGTTTGTTGTTTGTTTTTAGGCTAAATCGTTATGAAAATCATGAAAACCTTATAATAATACATAATACCAGGTGATTGATATATAATTTTATTGATTAATTATAATTTGATGCTACTTTTTTAACCTAAATTACTTTTTTAACCTGAAATAAAGCTTGTTGCTCGTATTGTTCATAACATTTTTGGACTAAAACTAGGTAGACATTGCGAAAACCTTGTAACAAAGCATGGTATCAGAATAAATGATATGTTATATAATTTAGTACTACTTTTCTGCTACTTTTCTAGAATTTGTTTCTTGTATTTTTCATAAAATGTTTGAACTTAAAACATGGAAATTCCGAACACCATTTAACAAAACATGGTATTGGGATGATGCTATAATTTAGTGCTACTTTGCTATCCTAACATACAATTTGTTGCTCGAATACTTCATAAACCTGTTAAATAAAACGTTATGAAAAGCACTAAAACCTTACGACTAAGTGTAGTATCAGGATGGACATCAGGACATCATAGTTTAGTGCTAAACTCCAAAATGAAATTTTGGAGCATTTTTTGTATTTAGTCTATACGCAAATACAGAAACGTCTTAAATTATGACGATTGTTTGTAATTTTTGAGTGTAAGGATTTAGTTTTAATCGATTATACAATATTTTACTAATAATGTTCCATATTTCATAATTTTTGGTAACAATGTTACGTTCAGAAACCGCTATAGTATCTTTAAATTCAACTAAAATATCTTCTAATAAATTAACGTCCACTGCAGGAGGGCGTCCTGCTATTTAAAATTATTTTAGTACACTTTCACAATAAAACAAATATTAAGTTTTAATCTTGAATTAATCTTGAAGTGCATTGTAAATGTACGTATCAAATACTAGAGAACAAACCGGCCTCAACGTTTACAGAAAATTTTTTTAAAAGTATGTGCGCAACACAAGGAGAAGTATTTTAAAGAATTAGGGCATTAAATGTTAGTTAAATTCTACTAATCCCTTCATATAAATAAAGTATTGTATTACCTGAAGTTGTAGCAAGTGCAGATGATTTATGCAAATATTGCATCTTAAGGCGAAAGTTAAAGACATGAAGTCAATTGCAATTGTGCTATACACGCCCAAGAGAATGTCGCTGTCGGTGGTATCCTCTTCTATCTGTGTTGGCGTGGTGCGTCGGTCTACCTCACCTAAGGCTGCAGGAGACGTGGGAACTTCAGATATCCGCGGATGGTGGCCGGATGATCGCCACCGCAGTCCACGCACTTAGCCCGGCCGGTATAGGATTTAGCGCAATCGTTAAAATGGTGATTCCCTGCATACTTGACACAGCGTGCCGCCGCTCGACAGCAACTCAGTGTATGACGGAATCCCTGGCACCGATGACACAGTGCGATGCCGGATTTCCGCCTCAAGTCTTCCATGGAGGTACGAAGCCGAACCATATACTCCACTTGCCGAATCTTCCTTACGTCCTATTCGGTTGGGAGCGTTATCTTGTTTCATCCTGAAATTACCGGATTACCGGCGACACCCTTTCCCTGGTAACGGCGGCTTCCATGGCTTCCGGGCGGTCCGTGGTGTCAGCAAGGGCCCGCACGCGTTGGAAGTTGGTGTGGGCGTTGTCGGGCGGCGCCACGGTGTCTTTTTAGGCTTCTTCTGCATCCCAAATTCTTCGTCGGGCGATGATTCGTTCTCTGCGGCGTCGTGCATCGATGGTGTGGCGACTACGGTTGAGGTAGCCGGAATCTCTTCTGTTTTCGTACGTTCTGTTTTCTTCTTTCTTCTCTTCGTGTTGTTGTTCTGGCTGTATGGCAGGTCTAACAGCGACGACAGAGCAGGCGCGTTGCTCGGTGTCTGTGCTCCGTCCAAAGGTGGGAACTTTATGTTACTCAGCAGCGTGGTAACAAAGTAGCCCTCGGGATCGTGCGCTCTACATGGTGTCATGATAACAATGCTGGTAGAGGCTTGTGTCTACGTATACTAACAATAATGTGCAAATGAACAATTTTATTAACAGAGCTAATGAAGTTGCACATCAATTTTTTATATTATCACTGATATAGCGAAAATGTTTCCGTACATTAATACCGTTTGAATCTGAAAAATTTGAGCAATTAATTTTGAAATAATAGACTAGTATCCAACTGAAACCACATTATGATAGAGCATCACACCGATATACCATGTAGGGGTGCAGGGTTACTGTGATATCCGTATCATTTAAGTTCGTATAATGCAAGCAACAAGTTTCATGTTGGACTTAGGAATTGACACCAAATTATTCTATATTTATTATGTTTTGTGATGAACGAATAAGCTCAAAGGTAAAAATATAATTAAAAATTATTATTAATTTCATTAAATACATAAATAAAAAGTTTACCTCGAGTAGGATTTGAAGCTACGACCTGTACTTTGCTAGAGTACCGCGCTAACCAACTGCACTATCGAAGTGCAAGCCCCAATCGATGCAAATCTTGTCTTTATGTACGTAGAACTGATCCAAATTCAAAATTTAATGAGATTACAATCAAATTACTTATATTAATAGAATGTGAGCCTGCAATACCGCAAGGATTCACTCATACCAAAGCAAATTGACTAACATTAATCCATTATAAATTTTGTTATGAACGAATAAGTTCAAAGGTAAATATGTGATCAAAAATTATTGTTAATTTTATTAAATACATAAATAAAAAGTTTACCTGCAGTAGGATTTGAACCTACGACTTGCACTTTGCTAGAGTAACGCGCTAACCAACTGCGCTATCACAAGCCCCAAAGCAACTTGACTAACATTAATTTATTATAAGCTTTGTTATGAACGGATAAATTCAAAGGTAAATATGTATTTAAATTAATTATCCGGAAACAGTGCTCATTATAAGGTTCTCGACATTTTATTAACGTTTAATTTTAATCTGAATTAGATCACTTTTATTTCAGGCTTATTTAGTGAGCGGTAGCCAACTTCTGCAATTCATGATAGATTCGTTATTATTAAAATTTGAAGAAAACTCACAAAAGGAAAAAGAAAAGGCCACGTATTTCATTTCCTCCCCTAGGGGGAGGGCAGGTTACCCGAGCTTTCCTAGCCTCTTCAGCCATAATCATACATACATACATTACGTATATATGCATTGTGGGATTAATGATGGGTGTGGCCAGGATAGGACCTGAAGGAGTGGAGTTACGGTACTGAGGGGGAAAATACTACCTCCGCATTTGCTATTAGTAGCCGCACATGGTATGCGTATATGCAGTGACCATTCCACTACATGTGTATGAGGAAAACCCCTAAAAAATCGAACCCATTACCTCCCGAATGCTAAGCAGGTCGTGTGACCACTACGCTACCAGCTCGGTGAAAAATCACAAGCACAACCTTTCAGTTGTTGTTACCTACAGCATTTATTTCTTTCAGACCAAAACGGAAATTCATTGGCTTCTGAAACATGCATAGGCATTGAAAATTTATATTACATTGCAGCCTTTGGTTTGGAGTAAAAATATTTGTGACCTATTTATATCTTTAAGGAGATAATAATTTGTTTTGTTGAAACGTTAAGTATAATTTATTTTTAAATTCTACTAATTAAATGAATGATGTAGCATAAAAATTTTATAAGTTTACTGAAAGTTCAAAAATGACAAAATCTGAGCCTCATTCATCATTCTGTGAAATTTAGGGCAATATATATATATATATATATATATATATATATATATATATATATATATATATATATATATATATATATATATATTAACTGTAGAAAACAGGTCTAATCGATTAAACACGTGCATGTATGCAATTTTTGTATTGCAATAAAGAAATAAATATTATATCACTTTACCAGTCTGTATGTATTTGATTTACTCTTTATGCAATATAATAAACAGGGTTAGTTAAGTATGGAGACGGCTATTTATTGTCGTTAATATTCATTTTAGGAAATTATGTTCAATACAAAAGTTTGTTATGAAATTATTATCTACATTTGAGAATACTTGAATTATTAATTTCTTCAATTGTTTTAAGTTACGACGTCATCGATATTTTTTTGAAATGACAACCTATATTTCTGATTATTGATTTCGATAGTACATTCTATTCTGTTTTCAACGGTATACAATTTTCAATATGTTACATTTGAAAAAATTGAGAAAAGTGCCTTAATGTTCAAATATTAAAGATCCATTAAATTAGCAGAATTAATCTAGATAGACAAAAGCGAGGCGATAAACAAACAATTGAAGAAAAAATAATTCAAGTATTCTCAAATGTAGATAATAATTTCATAACAAACGTTTGTATTGAACATAATTTACTAAATGAATATTAACGACAATAAATCGGTCTCTATACTTTTAACTAACCTTGTATATAATCTATGGTTTGAAATTCACTTCAATACATACACCTAATATCATAACGTTTACGTCAGTCAAATACTGACACCTTTACATGGCAAACTTCAAAATCAAAGCCATATTAAACGTTAATGTTTAATTCCGTTGTGAAATCAGTACTTACATAACAAGTTTAAATTAATTTTCAAGGCATATTTATTTTCGTATTAAAACATTTAACAAGTGATACCTTATCTAAAATTAAATTACATTTAAAAAAGTATACAGTACTTGTTACGAAGTTGAGATTTTTTTCGATACACACACACACACACACACACATCCGCACCCGCACACACCCGTAACCGCACCCGCACCACAACCCACATCCGCACCTACACCCGCAACCGCAAAATTTGATAATATTGACCCATTTTAAAGTAATTCTGAATCTACTTTCATTAAAATCGGTTATGCGTTTCTTAAGTTTTCCAGGTGCATACAAGCACACGTACTCACATACACACGCACAAACATACCCGTACCCCGATCCGCGACCGCAACCACACTTGCACCATCACCAGCACCGCATCTGCACCCACACCAGCACGTCCCAGCACTCCAATGCGCCGCCACGTACCCATACCTCCACACACCTACACACACACACCACACGCCCGCACAAACATAACACACACAGACACACACACACACACACACACACACACACACACACACACACACACACACACACACACACACACACACACGCGCACTAACATAGCACACACCAGACACACGCACTCACTAACGCATACACCCAAACAAATAAACAATCAAAGCGCCACCGTACCCATACCTCCACCTCAACCTGACCCACAGCCGCACACACACCCACTCGTTCGCATCTGCACCCAACACGCACCGCATCCGTCAAAACACACACACACCACACACACACACACACACACACACACACACACACACACACACACACACACACACACACACACACACACACACACACACACAGAGACACCAAACACACCCAAACACACACATACGCGCACACGCACGTACAGCACGACACGCACAGCACAGCACACGCACACGCACACGCACACGCACACGCACATGCACACGCACACGAACACGTACACGTACACGCACACGCACACGACACCACGAACGTACGCACGCACGCACACACACACACACACACACACACACACACACACACACACACACACACACACACACACACACACACACACACACACACACACACACACACACACACACACACACACCACACGCCCGCGCACAAACATAACACACACAGACACACACACGCCGCGCACTAACAGCACACACCAGACACACGCACTCACTAACGCATACACCCAAACAAATAAACAATCAAAGCAACAAATAAACAAACGAAAACCCACGTAGAAATCTCCACCTCGACGCAAAAAATTGAAGCAGTACCTAAAGCACTTCTTATCATTATTTCAAAAACTATGATTTTTACGGCACTAAGTTGTTTTTTATGTTAACTTTTAATATGAAAATAGACCTGGGTCAAAAATTAATTTAATTAATAAGAATCTGATGTGCGTATACAGGGCTTTTCACGATGAACGTTAATTAGACGTTTCTGGCAAACCAGACAACGGATCAACCTGAAAATTTGTCAGTATGCATAAATTAATAAGATCTATACGCCTAAAATATTTAGGACGATGCGGCGTTGCCGCTTCTACTATAAAGTAGCGACTACTTTAATTTTTCAAATCGAATGCCCTGTATATAATATCTTATTATGATTTCCTATTACATTGTCAACAACTTCATGTACTATTTCCCTATACCTATCTATTACCGTTTAAGAGATATAAATTAATCTCGATTTTTTTTTTACAAATCATCTACTTTTATAAACGCTGATAATCTTGAACTCTCTGGTACTAAGACGATCAAATTCGAAATGGAGTGGAGTGATACCATGAGGATCTTCACTTCGATTCATATTTTTTTTGCCTCATACAGGGTCTTTAAAAATTGCAGATACTTTGTTCACGTGAAAAAAGGAGTGGAAGTCAATGTTTTCAAATGGAACACCCTGTATTTTTACACATTTTTTAGCTCTACTTACAATTTTAGATTGACTTTAATCAGATAATGCTATTTCGATTTCGAACCGTTTTCGAGATAAACTGTTTCAAACAGAAATTGACGTGGTTTCCTTGTATTCATCACTTATTTTTGAAATTTAACAGATTCCGTTCGATGTTCCTTCATCAGTCACAGATACTACAATGAATAAATAATTGTTAAGATACTCTTCAACCATGAAATGAAACTTCTCTTCAAACAATGGTTTTATTAACGCTGACACACGAACTGAAAATAATTTCATGAATTAGAAGGTTAATTCAATTATCAGTGTATTTCAAAATATGTTCGAACACATCTCCACCTCTACTTAAACAAACATGTAATCTCATTTTAGAGATTTTCATGTGTAGCGCTTCGGATTAAGTCTGGAGTTAAACTATTGAAAGCAGTTCTAACTCTCGATTTCATATCTTCCATTGTTGTTACTGGGTTGGAGTAAACCATATTTTTAATGAAACCCCACACAAAATAATCTATTGGATTGCCATCTGGTGTTCTAGGAGGCCAGCGAAAAGGTCCATTATTACCAATCCATCTGTCTTCGAAGATTTCAGTTAAAGCTCCGCCTACTGAACGAGAATTATGGGTGGAGCACCATCCATTTGGTACCATACACGTTCTCTTCCTGGCCTATTATTTAAAATCATTTGAATTCCATTTCTCAGTAAATCTTCATATTTTGTTGCATTCAAATTATCATCATAAAACTCGATATAAAAAATTGACTCATTCTTTATGGCACAAAATACATTAGATTGCCATCTTTCTTGAAAACCCCTTTGGCGAACGACATGAGGATTTTCTGGCACCCAATAATTACTGTTGTGTCTGTTGAAATTTCCATTTTTTGTAAACTTGGCCTCATCTGTTCATCCTCTTGAGTCTTGACAAGTAACCATTCAAAGAATTCCACTCTACGAGGCAAATCAGTCTCTTTCAAATGTTGGACACAGTAGAATCTATAGGGATGCCATGTTTGCTTATTAAGAATGCGATAAATTGTCACGTAGGTTATACCTAACTCCCTTTCAGCCTCGTGTAGAGAAGCATTTGGAAATGCATTAAAAAATCCCAAAACTGTTATGCCATTGTCATCATCATCCACTTCAGGCTTTCTACGAATGATTTTTGGACGAAAGGTTCCATTCAACCTACAGTTTTGTAGTAATCGATTCATCACATTATTATTCGGCTTCGGAAGTTGTGGATATCTTTCATGACATACTCGGCATGTTCTACTTGCAATTCTATTGCACTCACCATGAATAATTAATAAATTCACGAAATCTTCATTACTGTAACCCAATCTTGACATTTTTCTATTATAATTAGTACCGCAATCAGTCAAAACCACCAACGAAAGTTTGACATTTCAAAATTCGATCATTTATTTTTCCAAAGCACACTATTAAAAAATATTAATTTGCAATGTTGTACGGTAGAGACACTCAATACCTCAATGCATACAAATTGTAACTTTTTCTAAGGTAAATATCAATTTCAAATTGATTGGTTTGAGACTGTTGAAAAACTAAACCGAAAAGAAATTGTATTACGTGGTATAACATAGATGTTAAATCTCAAAAATAAGTGATGAATACAAGGAAACCACGTCAGTTTCTGTTTTAAACAGTTTATCCCGAAAACGGTTCGAAATCGAAATAGCATTATCTGATTAAAGTCAATCTAAAATTGGACGTAGAGCTCAAAAATGTGTAAATATACAGGGTGTTCCATTTGAAAAATTGACTTCCATCCTTTTTTCATGTGAACAAAGTATCTGCATTTTTTAAAGACCCTGTATGAGGCAAATAAAAATATGACTCGAAGTGAAGATCCTCATGGTATCACTCCACTCCATTTCGAATTTTATCGTCTTAGTACCAGAGAGTTCAAGATTATCAGCGTTTATAAAAGCACATGTTTTGTAAAAAAAAATCGAAATTAATTTATATCTCTTAAACGGTAATTATATAGGTATAGGAAATAGTACATGAAGTTGTTAACAAAGTAATAGGAAATCATAATATGATATTATATACAGGGTGTTCCAATTGAAAAATCAAAGTAGTCGCTACTTTATAGTAGAAGCGGCAACGCCGCATCATCTACAATATTTTAGGCGTGTAGATCATATTAATATATGCATACTATCAAATTTTCAGGTTGATCCGTTGTCTGGTTTGCCAGAAACGTCTAATTAACGCAAATCGTGAAAAGCCCTGTATAGCATGTTTCAATTTGTGAAGTGATAAAAAATCGCCATTTGAATGGCGTGTGTATAACTTCAAGTTCAGTTTAAACAAAGTTTTACTTAAAATTTTCTAAATTATGTCCCGAATTAATTAATTATGAACCGAATAAATCTTGTTAGGTAGGTTTTTATAGTATTTATTGCTATGTCGCAATCAAAAAATTATTAAGTGTACATTTTGTAATTTTTAAATTCCAAATGTAAGATACAAGTTTTTCATTTTTTGTACACTTAATATAAGAGGAAGTATGAACAAATTAAAAGTTGTTCTGCGACTGATAGATTTTTTCGTATGTATTTGGTAATGTATAAAAGAAGGCTATGTGCTAATCACATCTGATTTTTTATATGTAAATGCTTATGAAGTATTACTTGCCTATCGCAGAAATTAGTAACAAGCCATCCTGTTTTGTATCTAAGCTTATGTACTAATATATTGTTAGGTTTAAAGTTCCATTACTTACATATTTATAAATATTGTATGCATTCTTTAACAGTCATCACTCTGTATTTAATGACATCAAATTACCCCTTTAATTTTCCTTTTAATAAAGTTAAAATCAGTTAAACTTTGTAGTTAATTAGTGTTGTCAGTGATTATTAAACATGAACAGCACCAACTTTCATACATAAAACATGCAGTTCTGCAAAAAAAACGTGATTGACTATTGTGGATAAACAGTTTAATTTGTTAGTACCTGTTTTGTGTATCAAAAACACATTGTTACCAACCACCATAATACCAATTTAAAAGCTGTCAGTTAACTTGTAGACAAACTGTGAGTGGTATGGAAGCGAAAGAAGACAATGGGCGTGAACAGTTCAATTGAGTTCGTGATCCTTTATTCAGTACAGAATAAATTAGTGCGATTGAAGATGACCACGAAAAAGATAAATAAAAACTTCTTTTGTTATCAAGTTTACGTCACTTTAAACTGTACAGAGAATGTTTAATACAATGGTTGATTATAATTGTAATTGTTCTAGAATGGCCATTTTCGATGCTTGAACGCATATAATAACCAAGTTATTCTAGAACTAATGGTAATTAATATGCATAACGAGATAAAGTAGCTCTTAGTTTACACGGACTCTACTGGTGCCTTGAGGCTTTAATGCGGCTAAATTAATCAGAATTACAAATTTCTCAACTTTGAATGTTGTTCTATACCTGATGTACTCTCCAAGTGTAAATTCAAATTTGATCTCTGTATTAACACGGTTATTTTATTCTAATTAGATTTCGTTAACCACACTGACACGAAGAACTTGAAAGTACAAAGTTGTATCCACGATTTCAACCAAAATACCATGTTAATGTAAAAGGTAAGTTGTCTACTTTGTCCCGTTAATAACTTGTAAGTGATATAAGCGATGCCATTGGGATTCTCAAGTCACGTTAAATACATCTAGGGGCTATTAAGAGAGGTTTTCTTAGAAAACTTTGTTAATTATGTGTTTACACATTCTAGTCACCTTTCTTGTTAAAAGTTGGAATAGCTCATATTTAAGAAACGAAATCTCTGTTTTTGTAGAATTACATGAATGAAAGCGCAAACGTGAATAATTCACAGAGCGTTTAATTTCATTTATGTGTTAATTATGCAACAAATACATTTTGGTCCACCGTATGCAATGTACCCTTGATTGTTTTGAGCAAAATGCTAATACGCACAGCAATTCAAATAATTTCCCGCATTATATCTATTTGAATTTGTATTAATTTTAAGTTTTAATTCGAGGTTATTTTAGAATCTTATCTGCGTACTTAGTTATTCCAATATGCAAGATTGTCAAACCTTACCACCTGAAAATCAAATCTCTACAGAACTTAATCAAACTACCTCGTTCACACCAAAAAAAGATAAATCTTCTTGAAGCTTAAAGATTATTGAATTAACGAATTATATTTTATTAGCCCCACATCAAAACAGTCGTGGGATAGGAAATCCAATATTTATACACGATATTCATAAAAACAACGCAAGTACGCCATTATTACAATTTAATATCATCTTAACTAACGAAGAAAAAGAATATAAATCTCAACGTATACCAATTTTAAATCGCGCGTGTACATCTATTGACAGAACCTTGCCAGGTTGTCATCTTTTTCTCTGGTTGTTAGTTCTCACTGTCACTGCCGCTACGCTCAGGAAACAATAGATTTATACCTGGTATAAAACAGCCGTTATATTCTCTTGCCGCATAATTAATATTAAACAAAATTACATAATTAGTAACTTGATATGAATGTATTATATAAATGCGGCAATAGGTAATAAGTGATAGTTTGGATATATTGGGAAGGACAAAGGTTGAGGTAAACCAAAATTTCATAAGTTTGTGGATAAAGCACATTGATTTATAAAGTATAAAATAAAATTTAGCATAATATGCGTCCATTCTTCTGACGATATGTATATATTATACACTATAAATATTTAAGATACATACTATTTTAAAGTAAAAATATGCATTCAGTTACTGGTTTACACTGATTGAAACTAATTGCCACAATTAATAACTAGTCACAGAAAGTATACTCAGCTGTAGATAAATACCAACCCGCGTACTTAATAAAATACAATCTGATATGTAAATTACATGACAGTAATTGAAAATGCCATGGTCAAATTAACAGAAAGCATTAAGTTCTTTAAATACACATATATTTCTTTGAGGTTGGTGAATATTGTACAGTGAAATGAAGTAAACATACTTCTACACAAACATCTCTATAATTGCCACACAAGTATACAGCAACTTATTTTTCGAACAAGAATAATAACTAAATTGTAAAATAGAGTATATTTATTTAATGCTACTTTGTTTCAAATCTAACGTTCTTTCTATGATAAAATAGCTAGTGACTTGCACCTACAATAATTTTTCTTTTATTGAGCCTACTTAAATTTGACAGCATATTAGAACACCACATTCATTTAAGGATAACAAATAAAAATGTTTCTTGGGCCTAAACCCCAACTATTGCATTGTCAAAACGTTTTTGAGTAGATGTGCACCATTTCACAAGCTCTTCTTTTTGAATGGAAACTAAATTGTGCGAGTTTAGCGGAAACAAATATAGCATGCCCTTAACTTCTTGCGCATAATTGCTTTCGTTGTTTCCATGTAAATGGATACACTAATCCAAACAATACCAATGATGATATAAAAGATAACCTTTGAACACGAATAGTCATTTGTGATTTAAGGAATATTTACCATGTCTCGATTAATTCAACTATCGAATCATGGTAGCTATGAAGATATGTAGGCATAACAATGGAATCTGAAAATTATTTTAAGTACCTAACAATAATTTTAATTGCATTTACCTTAAATAAATGTTTTGGTTTAATTAACAATACAATTTTCAAATATCTAATTTCTTCTTAGTAATGCTTGATTCCACAGTCGCATACCAGGTGTCCTGATTTACACACGTGTTGATAGTACGTTACATAATAAGCAGTGGCGGTTCGTGACTATTTGTATCGGCAGGGCACTTGTCTTGACTGTAAGTTAATGTGGCTGCGGGGTATTCGTGTAAGCACTGCAGATATTTTTTTGAAATTCCAAGTCATTGAACTTTCTTGAACCTCAAGATATTTATGACGAAAAATGTGCATAAACCGAATGTAATTTTTTTTAACTTTGAAACTGATTGAAAGTCGATATGCGCAACGTCAAACCAAAAGGAACTACTTTATAGCATTTATACGAGTATATGGAAACTTTCCATCTCTAATTATTATCTACGCTTCCAATGAATATATGCCGCCACTGGAGGAGGATAGTCAAAGTATGGCAACGGATTCGCTGTGAGTAGCCCGGAGGTAGAAACCTCTCGAAAACGCGCCACTGGGGAACAGTTTTTTGATAATGAAAATAATGTATGTGTTTCGAACTTGGACACAATATATGTATACAATTGCGGAATAAATTAGAATACCTTACTCTGATACTTGTAGAGGAAATCAGCTCTTCTAGTCTTGGTATTTGCAAAAATGTCGATCACCGTGTTATTAAAGTCAGGAATTTGCACAATCACTTTCCTCTCAGTAGATAACATTGCCAATAAAGTAAGACAGTAAGCCTATCTCGACTCATTGTAATGCCCAAAACGTATCTACTAGTTCCAAAGTAGAGATATACGAAACACATTTCACTTTCCGCAGTAGTTACTGAAATAGGCGCGACAGCATTGTACATTGCACAGGTTATAATTCTGATCTGCCCTAAATCTAAGTCCATAATCATTTTCTATGTAAGACAATGTAAGAACTCTTCTTAACACACGTGAGGGTTTTGATACACCTATACAGATGAATATTAATATAACTAACACTAAGATTGTTTTGAAGAAATTTGCCCGGTGCACGGGTACTGTCTTCAATTTGTTTAAATAGTTTTGAACTTTAAGTCTATCCTCCGCACTTTACTATTGGCAAAATGGTCAATCACAAGTTCGTTAAAATTTGGCATATTTTTATGAGAGACTTCTCTATACTGAGCATAGCCAAAGCTGACAACCTATCCTGCCCCATAGTATTACGTAGAAAAGTTTTATTCTCTTCAACGTAGAGAAACAACGCTCGCTCTCAACAGTATTCATAAGTAATGTACACAAAATATTTAACAATTTTACACTTTCCGAAAATGTGTCACAAAGGTTATTATTTATGAATAACTGGAGAATTGCTATGGCTCCTGCATTTCCGTCAGAAATATGAAAATCATTTCGCTCATAAATGACTTCTAATTCAGTTTTCAATTTTAAATGATTGATGACGGGAAAGTCTTATTTAACTAATTTTAAAATATGGTTCGGAAAACTCTTCTGATACTCTTCAAACATATCGCTGTAAAATAATTGTGCAATTATTAAGTGGTCACTAAAACTGAATCGTTCGTCAATTTCAGAAATTATTATGTCACAGACCTCTAGAGATATACGACGTTTGGAGTCTTCATTTCTGGATCTTTTGGCACAGGAGAATGAAGGAATTTGCGAAAACAAGCTATTTGTATTGTTTGCAATATCATTTCTCACTTTTTTTATAGACGCCTTGAAAGATGCTACGTTGTTTTTAACCGTTATGACATCAGTAGAACGTTTTTGAAGCTGGCTAAACAGAATTTCACTATTTGGCATTATCAGATGAAAAAAATTGAACCAGTATAAAAAATCTTCGCTTTTTAGGAACGTTTTTAACCCAATAGCTTGATTTAGGGTTTTAGAATCTTCCTCAGAGTCGATAATTTTCTCTAAACAAGCTAGAATGTCGGCTTGATGTAAAAATACAGTCTCTACACAACGGGTGGTGAAATTACATCTTGTAGGTGCAGCTCTAGGTAGACAAACTTCCACAAATTCATCTAGAGCTGATATGTGTTTCGGTGATCTGCTGAAAAACGTTGAAAACCCTTGCATATTAGCAAAAAAAATTTTTACACTTTTATCCTGACTCGCTGCTTTTGTAAAATTAAATTCAACTAATGGGCGTAACAATGAATGAAAATCGCCGTCGTATATTTTTCTCTAATTTTGGTTTGAACACCACCTAATTTTCCACTCATAGTAGAGGCTCCATCGTAGCTTTGAGCAATTAATTTTTCGGGGGATTTACTAATATCCAAATTTTCTAATTCGTCAAGTATTACATTTGTTAATATCCCTGCAGTGGTGCCTGTTGGTTTAATGAATTTCAGAAACCTTTCGTGAATAATTCCATTTAAAACGTAACGTATGATAAAGACCATTTGCGTTTTATTAGAACTATCGGTAGTTTCATCTACTTGTACTGTAACAAAGTTAGCTAGATTAATTTCTGATTTAATTTTGTTTTGAGCAACTGATAACATTGACTCTAGCAAATCATTTTGCACGATGTTAGAGGTGCCCTTAAAAATGGTATTTCTCCATATATTCTTTAAATATAGAGTCCAACTCTGATACGAAGTTGATCAGTCCTCGAAACACACCTGGATTCTCAGATGACTGTGTCTCATCGTGCCCTCGCAATGCCAACTCAAATGCACCACAAAATTTAACGCAATCGATAAGTTTACCAAAGAAATATCGATTTTTGCTACTTTTTATTATAGTCTTTTATAGATTTTCTGTATACACTATCCAATTGTGATCGAATATCAACACGACCGAAGGTACCGTAATTCATAGAACTTTTCATGTGATCTGCCGACAGAGAATGTTTTTTAATTTTATCTTTCAAATGTTTCAAGTCTGTTATACCATTACTACACCAGGAGTCACTAGAATTTGAAAATAATAAACATACGTAACAATAGAACGCATTTGTAATTTCACATCCGCAAATCCACTCGCACAAATCGTACATATTTTGACGGAAGTAACGATTCACTTCTCTGCTTTTATCTCTACTTGACTGTTTAATTTGTAGCTTTGGCTGAGGGCGACCTTTTGCTTTAAACTCTAGACGTTTATCGGAATTTAAACCGTTATTATTTTTTCGTCCTTTTAATATTTGAACCACCGACATGATAAAATAGGCAGCGAATATTATATATAATAACGTAAGTACTGTAAACTGTTCACTGTATGGGTGCACGCATCGCAGAACAAGTGAAACGGTACTGACTGGTCGATATTCGAAATCACGGCTTGTGACCGTAAGGCGAGATGCGGCCGAGCTACACACGAAGTTGCCATTCTATCCGTCCTTTTCTCGGGGAAGGCAGACTAAGCATCGAGGACAATTTGAAACTGTGAACGCGGTGAATTCAAGTATAATAAAATTCATAGTATACACTATACAGTCGCGTATTGATTTAAAATAAACCTACCTATATTTTAGATATTTGGTGAGATGGATAATAATACTAACAATGTTAAATTAATCTTACTCAATATATGTTCAATTGTCATAGTCATGTCTTACTTTTGGGAGGTCATTGACCAAATGACCTAATGGACAAACCGCCACTGATAATAAGTATGGTGTGCATGCTTTACTGTATAAGAGCGCAAATTTCAAGATGAACCACAGATGAATCTTGTAATCACTCAAAGGCGGAAAAATCCCAATTAATACACACGCGCGCACTCACACTCACACAATCACACACTCACACACTCACACACTCACACACTCACACACTCACACACTCACACACTCACACACTCACACTCACACACACACACACACATCACACCACACACTCACACACTCACAACTCACACACACTCACAACTCACACTCACACACTCACACTCACACTCACTCACACCTCACACCTCACACGCTCAACGCTCACACGCTCAACGCTCACACGCTCACACGCTCACACACTCACACGCTCACACACGCTCACACCTCACACACTACACACTCACACACCTCACACCTCACACACTCACACACTCACACACTCACACACTCCACACACTCACACACTCACACACTCCACCACACTCACACACTCACACACTCACACACTCACACACACTCACACCCACACTCACACACCACACTCACACTCACACACTCACACACTCCACTCACACACTCACACCACACTCACACACCACACACTCACACACCCACACCACACACTCACACACCACATCACACTCACACCTCACACACCATCACACCTCCACACTCACTCACACACTCACACACACTCACACACTCACACACTCACACACCACCACACTCACACACTCCATCACACTACACATCACACACACCCACACTCCACACTCACACACTCACACACTCACCACTCACACTCACACTCACACACTCACACACCCACTCACCACCACTCACACACTCACACCCACCTCACACACTCACACACACTCCACACACTCACACCACCCCACACTCACACACTCACACCACTACACCACACACTCCACACCACACACTCACACACTCACACACTCACACTCCACACTCACACTCACACACTCACACTCACACACTCACACACTCACACTCACACCACACATCACACACTCACACACTCACACACTCACACACTCACACACTCCACACTCACACACTCACACACTACCTCACACACTCACACATCCTCACACACTCACACACTCACACACTCACACACTCACACACTCACACACTCACACTCACTCACACACTCACACACTCACACTCCACACTCACACACTCACACTCCACCACACCTCACACACCACACCTCACACACTCCACACCACACTCACACACTCACACACTCTACACACTCACACACTCACACACTCACACACTCACACTCACACACTCACACACTCACACATGGTAAAATCAATAGTTGCTATAGACAATTTAAAATAATTAAAGAAGCAAATTGTATTTGTTAAAAAAATGAACAAACAGTTGATCATTTGATATTTGATTGTAAATAATTATAAAAATGAACGACCAAATTTAAAGAATTATGTAATAAATAATGAGAATATTTAACCAACTTAAAAAAAATTATTAATAAAATAGTATTTTAGAGAGTTTATTAAATTCTTAAATAAAATTGACCTAGAACGGTTTGGAAATATTGCTTATAGACAATGGTATTAAAATGCAATGTTTTATATATAAAATGTAAAAATTTTTATTGTTAAAGCATGTAATGTTTCTAATTGTAAACAGGCATGCTGAATAAACTATTAAAAACACTCACACATCACACACCCACACCATCACACACCACTCACACCACACACCACCACACTCACACACCACCCATCACACACACCCCACTCACACTCACATCACTCACCACACACCACACACTCACCTCACACTCACTCACACATCACACCACACACTCCACACTCACACACTCACACCCACACTCACACACTCACACACTCACACACTCACACACTCACACACTCACACACTCACACCTCACACCTCACACACTCACACACTCACACACTCACACACTCACACACTCACCCACACTCACACACTCACACACACTCACACCACACCACTACCCACACACTCACACACTCACACACTCACACACCACACACTCACACTCCACACACTCACACACTCACACACTCACACACTCACACACACTCACACACTCACACACTCACACACTCACACCACACTCACACACTCACACACTCACACACTCACACACTCACACACTCACACACTCCACACTCACACTCACACACTCACACCACTCACACACACACACCACACACTCACACACTCACACACTCACACACTCACACACTCACACACCTCACACACTCACACACCACACACTCACACACCACCACACACCTCACCACACTACACACTCACACTCACACACTCACACACTCACACACCACTCACTCACACACTCACACACTCACACTCCACCACATCACACCACACACACACACACACACACTCACACTCACACACTCCACTCACACACTCACCACCTCACACACACACACTCACACCTCACACACTCACACACTCACACACTCACACACTCACACACTCACACACACACTCACACACTCACACACTCACACACTCACACACTCACACACTCACACACTCACACACTCACACACTCACACACTCACACTACACACATCACACTCACACATAAACATTATTTAAAAATTTTTTAAATTATAAATGAACACTAATTATGTAAAATAATGAGAATATTTAACCTAATAATAAAAATTAGTTAAATCAAAATTACCTAGAACTAATTACATGATAATAATTTAAAAATAATATTGTAACTTAATTCATAAACACTAAACATAACACTCACACCACACACCACACCACACCACACACCACCCACACCTCCACCTCACACACTCCCTCACACACACACACCACCCACCACCCACCCACACACCACACCACACACCACACCCCCCCACCCACACCCACAACCTCCACCACACCACACCACCACACACACACACACACCACACACACACACACACACACACCCACACACTCACACACCACACCACACACCACACACCACACCCCTCCACCCACCCCACCCACCACCCCCCACCCCCACCCCCCCCCCCCCCCCCCCCCCCCCCCCCCCCCACCCCCCCCCCCCCAAATTAAAAACAAAAATAAATAAAAATAAAAAATTACCTATAAAAAAACAAATCATAAATTAAATAAAATAACAATACCAAAAACACCCCCCACCACCCCCCCCCCCCCCCCCCCACCACCCCCCCACCACCCCCCCCCCCACCCCCACCCCCCCCCCCACCACCCCCCCCACCCCCCCCCCCACCCCCCCCTCACACACTCACACACTCACACACTCACACACTCACACACCACACACACACACTCACACCTCACACACACTCACACCACCACACTCAGTAAATTCCATACATTAATGGATACACAGGTACTGGACATAAGCAGTTTAATACTTTTGATTCAATTGGCGTCTAGTGTCAAAAGATGAGAAAGTTCCAATTTCGCAGGTGACGTTACTGAAAATTGTCTGTATGTTTTGTTTTCTGATGTTTACTTACTACCTCTACAATCGCTTGCTAGACATTTTGGCTGTCTTACAGTAAAAGACATAGCAGCCATCTTCAATTATGATGTTAAATTACTACACCATACATCATTTATATTTATAACATGATTAGTGAGACTTATTAACGGTCGATAGCACACCAAAATCATGTTAGTCCCACAAGCATGACTGTACCGTGTGTAGAACTAAGAAAGGCTGCCGGCCATAACTCAGAAGATAATTGACATTGAGCAAATAAAAATCTTATAATAAATGCGGCCCGAGAAAATGCTGGAAATTATTTTAATTTCCTACCATTGCCATCAGAGGGCGTTTCACTGATTTCAAACTGAAATTCCCATTTTTGGGCGATTAAAAAATATATCCATTGTAACCTAGAATCAATATGTAAAACTTTGTTTAATTGATTTTTACGTTGCTATCAAAATAGAGGAGGATCATAAAACGTGTTACTGGAGAAAAAATCGTGTGACTTCGAAAGGGTGGCTTCAACTTGACAAGATTGGTCTCGATATTTAGGGAATACTTGATATTACTAGACAAATCCAAAACCACAGCAATTTCTTATCTCCGTCTACCAAACTTGTTGATGGAACAAAACGGTAGACTTTTCTAAAAAATTCACTTCACACACTCACACCACTCCACACTCACACTCACACACCTCACACACTCACAATCACACACTCCACTTCACACACTACCACTCCACACCACATCACACACCACACCCACACACACACACACACACACACACACACACCACACACTCACTCCCACTCACACACTCACACACACAATCACACACTCACACACTCACACCTCCACACACTCACCACTCACACTCACACACTCCACACTCCACCACCCACACTCACACTCACACACTCAAACACTCACCCACTCACACACTCACCTCACACCTCACACTCACACACTCACACACTACACTCACACACTCACTCACTCACACCTCACACTCAACATTCACACACTCACACACTGACACATCACACACTCACACACTCCACACACTCACACACACACACTCACACACTCACACACTCACACCCCACACACACACTCACACATGGTAAAATCACTATAGACAATTTAAAATAATTAAACAAATTGTATTTGTTAAAAATGAACAAACAGATGATCATTTGATATTTGATTGTAAATAATTATAAAAATGAACGACGAAATTTAGAGAATTATGTAATAAATAATGAGAATATTTAACCACCTAAAAAAATTATTAATAAAATAGTATTTTAGAGAGTTTATAAATTCTTACATAAATTGACCTAGAACTTTGAAACATTTATAGACAATGGTATTAAATGCAATGTTTTATATATAAATGTAAACATTTATTGTTAAACATGTAATGTTTCTAATTGTAACACCACTGAATATACATTAACACACACTCACACACTCACACACTCACACACCACACCACACACTCACATCACCCACACACTCACACACTCACACACCACACCACACTCACACACTCACACACTCACACACCCACACACCACACGCTCACACGCTCACACGCTCACACGCACACACACACACACACACACACACTCACACACTCACCTCACACACTCACACACTCACACACTCACACTCACACACTCACACACTCCACACACACACACACACACACACACACACACACACACACACACACACCACACTCACACACCACACACTCACACACTCACACACTCCACACACACACACCACACCCACACATCACACTCACACACTCACACACTCACACCTCACACACACTACACACTCACACTCACCTCACACTCACCCACTCACACTCACACTCACACACTCACACACTCACACACTCACACACCACACACACACACTCACACACTCACACACCACACACCACACACTCACACATCACACACTCACACACTCACACACTCACACACTCACACACTCACACACTCACACACTCACACACACACACCACTCACACCTCACACACTCACCACCACCACCACACTCACACACTCACACACTCACACACCTCACACCCACACACTCACACTACACACTCACACACTCACACACTCACACACTCACACACTCCACACACTCACACACTCCACACTCACACACTCCACCTCACACACTCACACACTCACACCACTCACACCACACTCACACACTCACACACACTCACACACTCACACCTCACCACACTCACACTCACACTCACACATCACACCACTCCACACTCCACCTCACACACACACCACACACACTCACACACTCACTCACACTCCACACACTCACACTCACACACTCACACACTCCACACACTCACACACTCACACACTCACACACTCACACACCTCACACACTCACACCACACACCACACCCTCACACACCTCACACTCACTCACTCACACCTCACACTCACACCTCACACTCCCACTCACACACTCACACACTCCACACACTCACACACTCCACCACACCTCACACACTCACACACTCACACTCACACCTCCACACACCTCCACACTCACACACCTCACATCACCACACTCACACCTCACTCACACTCACACATCCCTCACACACTCACACCACCCACCACACTCACACACTCACACTCACACACTCACACACCTCACACACTCACACACTCCACACACACACTCACACACTCACACACTCACACACTCACACCTCACACACTCACACACTCACACACTCCACACCACACTCACACACTCACCACTCACACACTCACACCCACACACCACACACCTCACATCACACTCACACTCACACTCACACACTCACACACACTCACACTCACACACTCCCACACACTCACACACTCCACACACCTCCACCTCACACACTCACACTCACCACACTCACACACTCACACTACTCACACACCTCCACACTCACACTCACACCTCACACACTCACACTCACACCTCACACACACTCACACACTCACACACTCACACACTCACACACCCTAAACACACTCACACTCACACACTCACACACCTCACACTCACTCACCACCACACACTCACACACTCCACACTCCACACCTCACACACTCACACACTCACACACTCACACACCTCCACACACTCACACACTCACACACTCACACACTCACACACTCCACTCACACACTCACACACTCACACACTCACACACCTCACACACTCACACCCACCACACTCACACCACCCACCACACTCACACACTCCACACTCACACACTCACACACTCACACACACTCACACACTCACCACACTCACACACTCACACACTCACACCTCACACCTCCACACACCTCCACACACTCACCACACACTCCACACTCACACTCACACCTCACACTCACACCTCACACACTCACACACTCACACACTCACACACTCACACACTCACACACTCACACACCTCACCTCACACACTCACACACTACCACCACCACTCACACACTCACACACTCCACACACTCACACACTCACACACTCACACACATCACACACACCCACACACTCACACTCACACACTCACACACTCACACACTCACACCACACCACTCACACACTCACACACTCACACTCACACTCACACACTCACACACTCACACACTCACACACTCACACACTCACACACTCACACACTCACACACTCACACACTCACACACTCACACACTCACACACTCACACACTCACACACTCACACACTTACTCACTCATACACTCATACTCGACCAGCAACTCAATACTCTCTGTGTTTGCTCCAGTCGAGAAGAAAATTCTATGCTATAAGACATTTTAGAAACGGATTTATTTTGATTTTTTGTATTTAATCACTGAATTTATGCTTTGCAGCATTAAGGTGTTTGTCAATTAATTACGAAACTACGATTACACAGGTGCATCTCCTACTTTAACGTCGAGCGCCAGACCTCTAGTGGGTCAATATTCAGGACAAAGGTCTACGTTTACAAGATAAGCGAATAACTCTTTAGGAACCTGTTTTCAATAATTGATAGCTTGACCAAAGATATGCATCTCCTGTTTCCATCTTGATCGGATTGCTCGTAGTGTGTTCTATGGCAATACAGGTCTCATTTAAAGTGTATTATGTGTAGATATTAAATATTTATTTTACAGGCTTTATTTAACTCAGGAACTCTACATACGTCGAGTCCTAATGTCCTTTATATTTAAAGGACCTTAGTTAAAGCGTGTTTAACACCAACTATGGTTATTTCATTCGTAACTTCTGCATACATTAATGGATACACAGGTACTGGACAGAAGCAGTTTAATACTTTTGATTCAATTGGCGTCTAGCGTCAAAAGATGAGAAAGTTCCAATTTCGCAGGTGACGTCACTGAAAATTGTATGTATGTTTTGTTTTCTGATGTTTACTTACTACCTCTAACAATCGCTTGCAAGATATTTTCGCTTTCTTACAGTAAAAGATATAGCAGCCATCTTCAATTATGATGTCAAATTACTACACCCTACACCATTTATATTTATAACATGATTAGTGAGACTTATTAGCGGACGATAGCACACCAAAATCATGTTAGTCCCACAAGCATGACTGTACCGTGTGTAGAACTAAGAAAGGCTGCCGGCCATAACTCAGAAGATATTTGACATTGAGCAAATAAAAAATCTTATAATAAATGCGGCCCGAGAAAATGCTGGAAATTATTTTTAATTTCCTACCATTGCCGTCAGAGGGCGTTTCACTGATTTCAAACTGAAATTCCCATTTTTTGGACAATCTAAAAAAATATATCCGTTGTAACCTAGTAATCAATATGTAAAACTTTGTTTAATTGATTTTTACGATTGCTATCAAAATAGAGGGAGGGGGAATCATAAAACGTGTTACTGGAGAAAAAATCGTCTGACTTCGAAAAGGGTGGCTTCAATTTGACAAGATTGGTCTCGATATTTAGGGAATACTTGATATTACTAAACAAATCCAAAACCACAGCAATTTCTTATCTCCGTCTACCAAACTTGTTGATGGAACAAAACGGTAGACTTTTCTAAAAAATTCAAATGATACCAAATGTTTTTTTCGGTGCTATTGGAAGCAAAATTAATAAGGGAGGATTCAAAAAAATTATGTCAATAGCTCTTATAGAACTGAAAATATAGTCTAAAATGCGGTAATGTAAAAGGCAATTAAAATAAATAACTAGGCTATGGAAACTTTAATTTCTTTAAAAATTTCCGAGGTCCTGAATAGGACCCAATACGCTACCTCCACCTATCCACCTGCCTGGAAATTTTTCATCAAGATGTCGTCGTACATTTAATGAAAAATGTGTGTTGGAAGAACGTTGTCCTTCTAGTTTGAAGGTCAATATCTTCAAGTAGACCGGGTATTTGGTTTTGAAGGAAGTCTAAATAGATCCTACCAGTCAATGCTCATTCGAACACTACTGGACCAAGAATTGTTCCTGCAATTATTCCACACCAAACATTGATTTTTCCAACTCCATTGGTGCAGGACCTCGCGTAGCCAATGAGGATTGTCTCTCGACCAATAATGCATATAATGCAAATGCAGTTTTCCTTGACAACTAAAAGTGGCTTCGTCTTTCCACAAAATTCGAGATAAAAGTTGAGGATCCTATTGTGTCATACTTAATAGCCAGTGGCAAACGTTCAACCATCTGTTAAAATCTTGATGAAGGACAATATGATACGGATGGGATCTAAAAAGGTAGGTAGGCATATTATATGTGGGAATGGAGGAATCAAGACCAACCTTGACAAATTCAAGCAACCCGTTTCGAATTTACACGATTTTTTCCAGTAACACGTTATATGGACATATTTTGACAGCAATCGTATAAATTCATTAAACAAATTAAAAATAATTTCCATCATTTTCTCTTAGTCACATTTATTATAAGATTTTTTATTTCACTGCTCAATCACAAATAGTTTCTGAGTTATGGCCGACCGTCTTTCTTCGTTGTTCACTTCGTATGTTGCCTGTTTACTGACTTACTTTCAATTTCTTCATTGCACAGAGCATAATTATCCTTATTTTAATTCTTGTTTAATTCATTAGTATAATAATAGTCGTAAAATATTGATACCATTTCTTTGCATATTCACAAGCAAAAATTTGTCAGCAAATCGTTGCGATACCTCCTGCCTTGCAGAAAATTTTTACATACCTTACTTTATCATATAAATTATTACCTCCTTCTCTTACTTAGTGTCATAACACTCTAAATCTATCAATTTGATAGAATTTTATATTATTTACTGTACAGTCTGGACAGTACTAATCACTTTTAAAACAGTAGTGTTTGGAATTAGGTGCTTATTCGCCGTTCACCAAAACAGTTAAAAAATCTCTCAGTATGAAGTGTCTGTAAGTTATGTTAGCAATAAGTGGATTTTTCACTAAAGTGAAATAGTTTAAATTGTTTACATCCAATAAAGTATTTTTTAACATAATGACTATTTATTGCATGAAATAATCAATCCATCGTTGCACAAATAAGAGCTGTAAACAATATTTACTTCTAAATTTAAATAAATATGAATGCCTATAAGACTTTCTAACATAATTATTATAAGTATAATTGCAATTCCTACGAACGGTTATAAATTTAATGATAATGATTGTAATCAATTTCGACAAATCTATTTTGTTACTCCACATGTAGTTACGTCTAGACATTACCTGTCATCGAAGATGTTGCCATGCTTTACACCCACACATCCAACTACAAATCGTTAGCCCGCCTTAGATCTCAATCTCTATAAATACAAGAGGCTTAATTATGTCAGAATAGTTTATATTTTATAAACAAATTGCCCTTACTAAAAATTACTTCTTTCATAACTTTTATTATTAGTATCTTTCAAGTGCGAATTAACGTTTTGATTAATACTTTACAAAGAGCCTTCAAATAAGAATTTCAGTAATACGAGTTAGTAGGCGTTTATTTAACTTAAAATAAAATATGTAAGATGAAGTTCTAAAAAAAATTGTTTTATTTATTACCTGTACAAATAAAAAGTTAATAAATAATGGTTTTTCATAAATTAAAATTTAAAATCGCCTTAAGTTGAATTTGGTTAGCGGTTAGCTTTAGATATAATTATACTTGCAGGTACCCATGTATTATACGTATAATTTTAACGTTTTTATTATGGATTTATTCTTTTCAACATTAATTATCATTTTCAATTAGCATTTTTCAAAATGAAATAGTTCAGAATTAAAATAGACTACTATCGGATTATCGGAGTAAAAATTTGGTTAGCTCCCTTTGACGGCTTATTTTATAAAATTGTTGAGGAGGATTCTAATTAAATTTCTACAACTTGAAAATCGGTTAATTATTGATATAATATTTAAATTTCTAACGTAAAGGGCCCCATAGACATCGTTCTATTTCGACCGTTTTAACCGACGGGTAAATCGGTTGGAACGAACGGACAATAAAACTGATGTGTATGTACGAAAACCGTCGTGATTGAACGTACTTCCAAAATATATTATTTCTGTCCGGTTTCGCGCCATCCAGTAGGATAAACACGATGCGTATGGGCTAAAACCGTCGTGTTTTCTCAGTGGTGCAGTCGCTAGTTGATGCTGTGTTCGTGCAGAGTGCATATAAAATACATCGACACAAACAATAGTACGCGCATTCTCAATAAAATTAAAATGGCTGATCTTCGGAAAATGAATAAAGAATTTATAATCGAATTTATACAAATGTATAGGAGGTTGCCCTCCATTTGGAAAGTAAAATCACCGCAATATAGTGATCGTATAAAGAAGGGCAAGCCCCACGAACAGCTGCTAACGAAACTGAAGGGGTCGGATAAGAATGCTACTGTAGCTACAGTAAAAAATAAAATCTACTCACTACGTGGTTACTTTAGAAAAGAACTGAAGAAAGTAAAGGCGTCAAACAAATCAGGTGCGGGAACAGAATAAATATACACACCTCGCCTATGGTGTTTTGACCATTTGCTTTTCTTGGATAATCAATAAATTCCCAGACCAGGAGTGGATAATATAGCCAACAATAGCACCGACCAGGATTCTAACACTCAGGAGGTAAGGTATTATTTTTGTTATTTTGTATATAACTGCAAGCCTCTATTCAATAGTTTTCAAAATAAACAGTGGTTTTTCCTTTTACCTGACCTGAATTTATATGTAATGTATGTCTGAAAACCATTTCAACATTTAACGTGCATTTGCATTTATTACCAAAATATTTTGAAATATGCGAAATTTTATTTTGCATATGCATTATAAGATTTTGGCCGAAAAATGTATCCATGCATTTTGCATATTTTTCAAGGTCTAGTAATAACATGGAGGGTATTCAATCTAAAATATATTATTTTCCTTTTTTTGTTTTCGTAGGATGATAGTAGCGACATTTATTCAGTCGTATCTCCCGATCCCGACTTTGAGGATTGCCGAGACACTCGTGAATCTGATACTTCCATCACTACACCTACTTCTTTGCGTACTAATGCTAATAGGGGAAAAAAAGAGAAAACTTATGAACAGAAGCATTTGTGATGAAATTTTAATGAAAGTGCACAAGGAATTAAATGCGACTCAAAATGCCGATCACATATTCGATACTGTTGGCAAACATTTTGCACATCCGATAGAAGTCAGTGTGGTTGCTGAAAAACTGATGTCAGACGTCATATTTGAGGCACAACTTGGGAACATTAACCGAAACACACATGCGTCTCTACGATTCTTCAGCTGCACCACCATTAGATCGTTCTCGATATGAAACGCGTGTCTCTTCATATCAACCAGTCACATGTGTTTCATATCAACAATCATCTGTATATGAAGCTCCTACTTGTGTTTCCAAAGTTTATAGTTTACCGTCAGCATCCACCACCTAAATGAACTAAAGTGAAGTTAATGTAAATTTTATTTCCTTCATATTTTCCTTTTTAAGTACATTGAGAGCCTCACAAGTTTCTGAATGTCTTTCCCTAATTCTTGCGTCGAAATAACTACAAAGAATTTCAATTTACAAAAATAGAGTTGAAGAGTTTGGTTGTCTGCATTTACAATTTACACAATAAATTCCGAAAAAAAAAATTATACCATGTTTTATAGTACAAGACTGTGTCGTCCTTAGTAGTTCCAATAAAACGAGCTACTATTGGAAGGTGGAACTATATTGACGTGTTTCCCGTCCATTGCTCCCAAACAATTGGGAAAATTCCATCGATTCTCGAAATTTCTGGCTACAACTTTCCACTCCTCTTCGGTTGTAGGAAACTGCAATACAATGGCACAACTACTTACATGTTACATCTGGATATGCCCCTAATCAATAAATTTATGTTTATTTCATAATTACGTATTTAGGTGCAATGGAATACAATATTCAATAAAATTTGAAATAGACTATTTCTTCTCACCTTCAGGTACTCATCTTGCAACACACTGACAATAGCTTTCCAGATCTCCGGTATTATATGTCCTAGTGATTGGGCAGAAACCAGTGATGTAAATTTCAAATCCTGGTAACTCCGGCCCGTAGCAATAAATTGTAAGGTAGCCGTTAACACGGTATCTTACTGAGCCCGGTATAGCATCTGGTCTCTCCCGAACCCAACCCCCCATGCTAATATACAGAACGTTGTAGGCCCGATTTTATACACATAGTATATATGTTTTAGCTATTTTACATAGATATGTACTTACTATTCTATATTTTTCCTTATTTTCAATTATATTTCGACGAGTTACACTTTTGTTATGTATTTAATGTGATTCAATTTTTGGAGCTTTGTTTGTAATTTGAACAGATCGTTATGTTTATGTAATACCTATCAATCAATTAATAATCAATTTTGTAATTGAAGAAGGTATGATAATGTTCATTGCAATTCCCATTAATTAACACAGTTTGGATCAAAGTAAACCTCATTTGCTTAGTGTTTATAAAGTTAGTTAGGTCAGTTCGATAAACCCATTTGCATTTTTTGTTGATGTTGATCATTTATGCAGTTGTCAAACAACTGAAAAAGTTAGATCATTCACAGTACAACTAGGTGAAGAAGCCACGTCGAAGGGTGTAATAACCCTTTAACATTTTTTTTTCAGTTCCTTTCGTTGTTGAATTTAAAAATGCAGGCATGTGTCTTTTAGGTTTAACATTTTGTGTTTTCAAATAGTCAATCTCTGAATATGATTGAATCATTTACTTTTTTTTATTTGGTTTCCTAAACATTTTTTAGGTGGATTCTAGCGCTATTTAACAACGTTTCCTCTTCTCTAACAATTTTTTCCACGAGCTACAAAAGTTTTACACCCCCATCACTGTGTTTAATCTAAGATCAAAGGACCATGAAGTAATCTTAAAAGAAAACTCCCAATTTTTAGCACCCCAACGAAAGGTTTTGAGCATCAGCCTCCCCAAATTTTTTACCAACATAGAAAAGCAAGGTACGACTTTTAGTTCTTGGCTATCGAGATCATAAGTTTGACTTTTTTCCAAGGACATTAACCTATTTAAAAAATGTGCCAAAATAGTAGGTGACATGTAACTTCGTCAGTATTTTGTTCCCACTAGCGGAAGGATAAGATAATTCATGTATTATGGAACATGAGACCACTCGATACTTATCAAATTTTAATGTTATCGGTGATGTTTGTTACACTAAAAAAGTTTCCTACACGAACAATTTTAAGTAGAGAAACAAAGTCAATATGCTGCAAGAAAAATTTCAAACAGGAAATAATGGAAATTATTCTGATTAATTCACTCAAAAATGTCTACATAAAATGTTTCTTGATCTGATAATGTTTGTTGAAATTTGGTAATTAGTTACGTACCAAGCCACCTCCGCTTAGTGAATAATGAAGGGGTTCTGCCCAGCGACATAACTATTAATCAGTCAGTTTGTAAAGTGAAAATGATGTGTATGTACCTATAAGAGAAGAAGATGAGTGCACGCGGAAAAAAATTAGTTGCCCTGGCTGTAGCTAATACGAGGGTAACTGTTAGAATTCGTGGAAAATGTAAAAAAAATGCACACATTATGTAACGTAATAGTATATGAGTATATTACATACTGAGGCGGAAAGTGTTCCATTCTCGAGAGAAGTATAGTTCACCGAGAGACGAAGCCTCGAGGTGAACTAGTTCTCGAGACAGAGAAATGTAACTTTTGCCGAGGTTTGTATACGATTTTATTCACAATTAAAGAACAAGCAACATTATACAGTTCAAATCTAAAAAATTTGTAACACATCCATCACGGCTTCTCGTTTAATACTGAAGGTCGTGACAATGCGACTTTTAACTTTTACTTTAATGAGAAGCCATAAATGTTAAGCTTACTATTTTTCTATTGATTTTGTCGTTACTTGCTGTCAATAATTCACTTATCAAATATGCTTATTAAAGTAAAGGTGTTGTTTTTTTCCACCTGTTGCTTGCGTTCACTCACCATCTACGCACGTGAGAAAAAATGGTTACATACTCTTGACCCTTTATTAAAATTGGCAAGTTGTGAATTTGACATTGATAGTTTAAATCGATAGTATCCCCCCACAGGATGGAAGGTGGTCCATTGCTGACCGCTTCATCTCATTACTGTGTTCTTTTTTTTGTTATTACTGACCGATTGAAGTAAACCCGTAGAATCATTTACTTTTGAACCTTTAAAGGTTAGAAAAGAGGTGTGTTACAAACTAATTGTTAATAAAAAATTTTATTGTTTTTCAAAATATTCTCTCTTAAGATCTATACACTTTTGCATTCCGTAAAACCCATCTTCAAAACATTTTTCCAGTCTTAGCGAAGTACTTTAAAAGCATCAACGGCCTCTTCAGATGATGAAAAACGCTTACCACGCATTTTATTTTTGTGTTTAAACAAAAGAGACATTGGGATGCAGATCAGGCGAATATGGGCAATGAGTCATTAATTGGATATTTTGACTAGTCAAGAATTATGTAGCTTCTCATGCTGTGTGCGCACTTGCATTGGCATGATGAAGAATGTATCGCTTATTTATATTGTTTTTTCTAATTTCATCGATCACCTGGGGGAGACAAATTGAAGTATACTAATTAGCAGTAACAGTTCTTCGATCCTCCAATGCAACAGTTGCAATATGACCGGTTTTTCCGAAAAAACAAGCAATCATTTTCTTTGAAACGGTTTGCGAGCGCTCCACTTTTGTTGGTTTAGGTTCATTTTAGGACACTCATACAGATAATTTTTGTTTAGTTTCAAGCTCATATGAATATATCCATGTTTCGTCACCTGTTATAATGTTATATATATATATATATATATATATATATATATATATATATATATATATATATATTATATGTATATATATATATATATATATATATATATATATATATATATATATATATATATATTATATGATCATAATTTTATGGTCAAATTTTTGCATACCTTGACACTTGATTTTTTGAGCTTCTGTCAGATTGTGAGGTATCCAACGACTACAAAGCTTCCTGATATTTAAATATTGTTTCAAAATGTTATGAATTTGTTTCATCGCAATGCTTAAGGATGCCTCTATCTCACTATATGCATCAATATTGGTCGACCCTCGTGAAAATCGTCTAGGTTTCAATTCTGCAAACCATTTGTGCGTGGCTGTGCGTGTCTGTGCGTGTCTGTGTGTGTCTGTGCGTGTCTGTGCGTGTCTGTGCGTGTCTGTGCGTATCTGTGCGTGTCTGTGCGTATCTGTGCGTGTCTGTGCGTGCCTGTGCGTGTTTGTGCTTGTCTGTGCGTGTCTGTGCATGTATGTGCATCTGCACGTCTGTGCGTGTATGTGCGTGTATGTGCGCGTGTGTGCGCGTGTGTGTACGTGCGTGTGCGTGTGTGTGCGTATGTGTGTGCGTGCGTGCGTGTGCGTGTGTGTGCGTGTGCGTGTGCGTGCGTGTGTGCGCGTGTGAGGTTTCCGATGGCATAATTACCTTGAGACTGATCTCAGGCCTGGCCTTTGGAGTTGGCCTTGGACTCGACCTTGGGAATTTTCAATTACTTAATTTCGTATTTTGGCCTTGAACTGACCTCGGGCCTGGTCTTGGAGCTGTCCTTGGAATTGGCCTTGTGAATTTTTGCATTCTAATGAGGGACCCCAACTTAAGACAGGTATAGATAGCGTAGGGTAAGTCTAAATTTAATTAAATATGAATAAATATTGTTGAACCGTATTATTGATATCTTATAGAAGAAGGTGGCCTTGGAATTCTTTAAGTTAACATGTATTCATGTCTGTTAATCTCTTTCTGACACGAAGTTTTAACCGTCATTCTGGCATATATTATTGTTTTGTTTCTACAATGTTGCCTGTTTTCGTTATAAACGTATAAAAAGAGGTTGCATAGTTATCCTGTGGTGTTCCACACCAGATATTTTAAGTTAGCATCTATATGTCCATTAACCTCTTTCTGACGTGAAGTTTTAAACGTCTGTCTTACATAGATTATTGCCTTTGTTTTTATAATGTAATTATCCTAAAAAAATGTTATTAAAAATATTAAGTTTCTTTTCAATTCCATTTTGTGGGTTGGAAGGTCGTGTGGTGTACCACACCAGATATTTATTGCAGCAAACTTATAGCCTACTTCACTTAGAATATGCGGAATCTTTGCTGAAGAATACAAATGCGTGGTAGAGGCTATCCTAAATAAATGTATTCTAAAAAATACAACCGTGTATAGAATTATACAAGTATCCTAAACGAAAGCAACTGCCACATGTGCCAGAGAAAGAACTACATTTCACTGACTGTTAAGAAAGTTTTGAATGAAAATATGCCGAACCGACCTCAGCTCAGATTTCATAAAATTCTAACATTTGAGTTACCCTGAAGACTGGGCGAATCCGCTGTATTTCAAGTCTAATAAAAGATTCAAAAATATGTGTCACTTACTAACAATGAATATTTTTAACCTTTCGTATCCTATGACTTCTGAATTGTGTACTATTTATACTGCTTCTATAAACAATTTCGTCTTACACTGTAAAAGTTCTTTTATAAAACATCTTTGTCAAAGAACTTTTACAGTGTAATACCCGCCTAAGAATCTTAGCTAATTATTTAGAAAAAGAATGAATTTCCTAGTATCATGTTTAAAAGAATTGTGGCTATAGTCCAATACATGTATGTTTTTGTAAATAGTTTGTATATAATCAGGAATACATCATTTTGATTCAGTGCCATTTGTTTGAACCTACCGTGCTCTGCTTTAATTAAGAGCTGAAATATTTCAACGATAGTGACCTATTAAAATTCCTAATCATCTTTATCACATTCTTCTTTGAAAAAAAAATACGACTCATTCATAATGACATATGCGAACAACTAACAAATATAAACCTACATTTAAAAATAAATCTCATATTTTAAAATGTATGGGAACGTAAATCTATCGACAAATTGCCTCATATTTTAAACTAAAATAAATCTCAGTGGAAGTGGAGTACACGGACAATAAAATATAGTAAGGTTTTAAATAGCGCTAGTTATAAATTAATTTATTAGTCTTTGTTATTCGTTACTAAGTATAAAGTTGACGTTTAAATGCTTCTTCATTGTATTGAAAAAGTAGTACGAATGAGCATTTCTAAATGTATTTTATTCAGAAACTTGTTTTGTTTTATAAATAAAAGAAATTCAAAGATATTTTTACAGAATTTGGTTATTTTTATAAAGATGTTTGAAAATCTCTTTCACTTAAAAAATAAACACCATAATGTTATTTTAAATTTACCACGAATTCGTAGTCCAAACAATACCCTTGATTATAAAATTGTAGATTCAACATAAAGTATTAGATTAAGTTAGGAGATAAAGATTGTTGAATTAGTGCAATAGTACATGCAGTGAATTCTAAACTTAAGCCCTGTCGAATATTATAACATTAATTCTGAGAACCTGTTGTAGCGTCCCCCAGGTACCCTATCTTGAAAAGTGTAATTTGAACGTATTCGCAAGAATGCAAATTCAAGAACAAAACAATCGCTAAGTGATTTATTTTGACTTTACTGACAATAATGTTACTATTACTCACATTAATTGCTTGCCTTACTTTCAAACGAATTGGCCGTCTAGTGGTAGGTACGTTGTGCTATTTGACAGAGATAGACTGGATGAGGTAAGTGTTGCATAATGTGGGGCAGGTAAACAATGAAACTACTCAAATTAAAATTAACGCAATAGACATTCAGCCCGTTAATGTACTATTGTGGGAAAGGACTACCAATAAAACCCACTTTATTCATAAATAAATAATTGTACAAGCACATTATTAAATCAAATAACACAAAAAAACAATGAAAGGGTTAAATATATAACAAAACACCATTAAATCAGGTTAAAGTGCGTACAAAATTATAACATTAAGAGAAAAATAAAGAAATAGCAGTTTAGTTGCACATAAACACAATAAAAAAACACATGTAGTCACACCCACAATTGTGTTATTATCAGAATAAAAATACCAAATATGTGCCCTTTAAAACCAATCATGTCGGTCTTTAAGTAAATAAGCACATAAAACAATAAGGCAAATTACGGTACATATAAAATACAACAACAGTAAAATTGCACAGGCGATAATAAGGTAAAGGCAAGGACAAAAGAAAATAGGCAAATGATTTACACCTACACAATTGTTTAGTGACTACTAAAGCACAAAATACATACCGTAAAATTACATATAAAGAGAAAATAGTTCGCAGGCAAGCAATTCTACTTAACAAACTGAAAAAAAAATTCATCAAACAAAGCCTTACAAAGGTAAGTTGTAAATTAATCATAACATCGTGACCGATGTACAAGTTTGAGTGAGTTAGAAAAATACAGTGCCCCTTTCCCAGGTTACATGCTCATCTACACAACAATAAAAATAAAATCCGAGGTTTTTAATGGCCAGGAGTATGTAACCACTTGGCAATTGCCCATTATAATTGGTAACCAAGGATTATTCTGTACCCATTCTCCTGGCACACAAATATAAATATAGCCTTTTACTGTCTTTTATTTTAGCAGATTTCAGCATAATGAACCCGCGGGCGAATGATATACCTTTGCAAGGCAATGCTTGGTTTTTAATACGTCATATAGGCTTGCATAATTATTTGCTGTCAGCCTTAATTTATATAAAAATACCTACTTACACTTGAATTATTTAACTGATTACGGACACAAATCGTTAACACACGTGGTTTAACTTCAAAAAGGGTGACCCGAAAGAAAAGTCAAATTAGCGTTGGCTAATTCAAAAGAAAATGTACCCGCAAGGAATATTTTAAAGTTTAAAATGAAGGTATTTAATAACCAAATCGATTTGGCTTTGTCGACACTCTAACTGTAACTAAGCTATTCCTCCTATTTCAAACTAACTACATTTACTCCTGCAATCAACCCCCATTTTTCAAAAGTAATCAAAAAACGAAAAATTATAATGTTGGAATAGCTTCATATTAATTATTGAACATCTTGATTTTAAAAATATACATTCCTACGTAACAACCGCTACATTTAGGTCTCAAGTTTCAACGCACCAAACAAAGGCGTCTTTGATTGCAGTGTGTACCGACGTAATTACTTACTAAACTAGTGACATTTTTACATCAAGAATGTGCGCCTAAAAATTTCCAATGATTCGTTACGCCCCTTCACTAAAGCAGCTTTTAAGCGTACAACTGCCAGTTAGACTTCAAACTAAAATGGTAAAACGGTTTACCATGTCAACCAAGCGCAAACAACAATACTTGTTGGATGAGGCGTTTAGAGAACAAACTAATTGGTGCGATAAGTCCAGGTGGATCGTAAAAGAGACATATCGTGTTTAAAGCGCTTCTCTTGTCGGATATGCGCTTTAAACACGATACGTCACGAGGGTTAACGAAAAACAAGAAATTGCCAGAGGCCGAATTGCCACTGAAAACCAAGAAGTTGGCAGATTTACTATCAAATGAAAAAATTGGAAGTTATTTATGTTACGTTGGAACCGAATCTGAAACTTATATGCGTTTCCACTTGCGGAGCTCGACAATCTACAGCGAAAATTGCTATTACTTGCGAAACAAAATCTATTGCTTGCTCTATGGATGAAATGTCGCAAATCAAATCATCCACGTACAGACTAGTGCCAATGGCTTGAGTAACCTTAGGAAATGGTTCATAACCAAGCTGTGTTCATTCTAATAAGGCGAAGATGAGACCATGTTCCATTGATAGGTGGGTATTGGATCATCAGTTGGGAGTCTGCAGAAAATGAGTTGGTATTTACGATATTCGGGACGAATATGATTTTGACGATACATTTGACCTACGTTACAAACGAAAACTATTTGGTGGATCCTAAATCACAGTAGTACATAATTTTACGATATCATTTTGTAACGTGTTATAGTAACGTGGGAATTTTTTTGGCAACAAGGAGCATATCTACATTCAATTTTCGCAGACAACGTGACAACAGTGTATCTATTTGCGTTCAATTTTTAATAATATGGTAAAGATTTTTCTGTAGTTTCTCTATAAAATAATTGCTTATAGAGATTACATGCAGTGAAGACTGGTTGTACATTCTTTATTGTGGTTAAATTTTATACTACATATTGTAGTACTTGTTTCGACGGATATAATAGTTTCTAACAAAGCCTTCGTTGAATCAAGAGGTAAACGAAACCATTTTCTTTTACACTGATTACCTGTTTAACGATTAAAATCAATAAAATACATATTTTACAATTTAAATTACATTATGGTACACTTGTGAAATTTTGGATGCGACACGTTGCTAAAATAAGGGTTTCTCTAGGTTTTTCTTGCTACTGGTTTTTATCGTCCTTCTTCTTTCTTCAAGATATTGTTGTGACCGATTCTATCACTATAACTGGTCAACGATCTTCCGATTTGTGATGTAACATGCAAATGGTCTCCGATAGCTAACTTTATGGTTACTATTTGATATCGGACAAATACCTTACCACAAACAAATAGGTTTATACATAGTAAAAACACTCAGTTAAGTAATTATGCACAAGCAACGTTCTGGTGAGTTTCTTTTACTTGTTAAGCTTTTATAACGCTATCTCAACAATCACTGTAGTGAATCTATAGAATGTTAAGAACAATTCGTTACTACAACTAATTTCAGTGCTAAGTATAACACTGGGCTTCTAACTTTTGTGCTCTTGCTGAACTTTTAATAGCATTACATCTAACGATAAAAATTGTATACTCTTTAGTGGAAATATTATGAACTTTACTTACACCAATATTCCTTGTGAATGAATCACAAATACTAGATTCAATTTTTGGATATTTTCATGTGTAATCACTTTATATTGAAACAGAATCACAGTGTTTAAACAGCTGTTATATCTGTATACCTACTACTTTGTGTCAATCAGCTGTTGTGAATGCTGCCACTTACGCAACTACTGTTATACAATATACAGAGTGCTTCACGTGCTATGTTAATATTTGTGTTTATTGAACTAGACTGCTTATAGATAATATCTGAATATTATAGATGTTTATTCGAAACGATTAATGCATGTTTTATACTTCATTGTTTGTATATTTATCTACGATATAACTTTATGTGTCAACAAACGCCATCATAATACGGAAGCTATTTAATTTTCTTTGTCTATAACTGTTTCGGCCCTCAGCCACAGGACAAAACATTATTTACTTTGAATTTTTTGTATTTGTAAGAATTCTAAATTAGGCTTTTGTTATTAGGTTTATAGAAGTGGTTATCTTTAAATTTATGTTGTTGAGCTTACGAAAGACGCAATGGTGGATCTAAGCGAAACATTTGGTTATTAATTTTGGGTTAACTATCTCTTTACGTTTCATTTAAAACTGATACGCCAGTGTTAAGGAGAGCTCTTCCTAGAACTTCGGTTTTACTTTTGTAACTACTTTTGAGTTTGTATTGTATGTATGCTTTTTAGGGTCAACGCTGCATGTCGCACACTGCAAAATAACTTTGATTTTGAGTAATATGTATTCAATTTTTTGTTTGTTTGTCAGTTTATATGATAGGGTCCATACTACTCAGCAAGGTAAGTGTGTTTCTACTATAACGTTTGCATATGTATTTATTCTTGCCTAAATTTAAGTCTCTAAATTGCGTCCGCCAACGTTATAGCTATTCGAACTTGCGACAACGCTTGTATAAATGTTAATGATTTTGTGTGAATTGCAGAATTTAATTAGGAATATTGTTGAGGGAAATCAGTACACAGAGAATGTTCTTATTTGTAAAACATATATAGTTACAACGGAAGCACCGATTGGGTTTATCATTAAACCAGGTTGTGTTAAACTATCAGTAGTTATTTTCTTTATTCCTGCGGACTAGGATCACCATTCCTAGCCAGACCTTTGAAATTTCTACTCGATTTGGATGTCTGATCTAGTTGCCATGCGATCGATAAACAAATCATGATTTCTTGCTTTTGGCAAACCTCAAGTTTATTCAATAACGGTATTCACAATGCCATACGAACCTGAAATTCATAAGCTTAATTGGACGGTTGTCTAAAAATGAAATTGTAAACTTGTTCAGAGATCTGCTACTTTTCTGGACGTTGTCCAACCTTATTTTAACTATAGTGTATATCTTACTGTGTCGCCCTTTTCTTGGTCTAGGGGCGATACAAAATAATTCAAGTGGTGCCCTTTTAACCTTTCTGTATTTCTGCGCCAGCCACACGAACACGTATCCAAGTGCCTAACCAACCGACTGAGATTCCGTCTAAACCAACAGTTCTTGTTACTGCACACCTTTTTATACTTTTGCTACGACCGCACTTTGTGCATGTAACAATTTTGTAATTTTGGTCCATCGAAGAGTATCATTAAGACATTGTTGTTTTGAGGCTTTGGCCAAATCATCACAAACGACACCAATTTCTCATACTATTCACCAGATTTGAAAACACTATGATACGGAATGGAACAACAACTATTATCATTTCTGTAATGTCACCAGAATCTAAACCTAAATCAAAACTTCAACGGTAGACTATGCAACCTTAAATGGAAGCGCGACATCAAAACAACTAGAAACTTCTCTATATAATGTTTTACTTGAAAAAGCATTCAGCAATTTCCTATTCAGAAGCGACCAAAGGTTTGGAAAGCACTTCTTCGGTATTCCAAAATCGTTTAATAACTTGTTCAAATGGTGACTATAGTGATTAAAACAACCGTTGTTCGATTTTTTGGGGCTTTGTAGTGTAACAGCATCCAAAATTACTTGACAACATTATCTCAAGAAGCTCGCTTGCTAGTACAAACGTTAAGTGGATAAGCATCAGGTTGAATTTGGTACTATCTAGTTACACACGGTAGACAAATAGCTGTAATGTTTGGTTGTTCAAATGAAAGTTCCTGATCATCAATAAACATGTGGTTAATACATTAATTGAGAAATTTGCGTAAGTTGGAGTTGATGCGGGTAGTTGTGCTAGAACACGTTATATAACTATTTGCGTAGTGTAACCGTCGGTGCTATTTATCGGTTCTCGCCACAAGATATGTGGCTGCGTGTTACTAAGAGAAGGAAGCATTTTATGCCAGAAAGCTACACCGCTTGTTATTCTCTCAATTATAATTTTATTAGACAAAAGAAATGAATTGACTCTTTGAACCGTAATAAAAAAATATATTTAAAAACAATTAGTCTCAAAGAAACTAAGAGAATTTCTAGATTGTAATTAGTTAATAAAGTTGTGTAAAAGATAATTAGATTGTTATTGGCAGCTTAATCAGAACTAGGAACTGCTTTTATACGAAACAATTTGTTTTAATGTAATAGCGTATGGGCACATAAGTTTTGAGAAAAAGTTTTCTTTGAAATTTCTACTCGATTTGGACGTCTGATTGCCATGCGATCGATCGATATACAAATCATGTTTTCTTGCTTTTGACAAACGTCAAGTTTATTCAATAACGGCGTTCAGAATGTCATACAAACTTGAAATTCGTAAGCTTACTTGGACGGTTGCCTAAAAGTGAAATTGTAAACTTGTTCAGAGATCAAAACGTTAGTCAAGCAACAATTTATTGTGCAATGAGCGAATGCGAAGAGGGATTACCTTGCATTAATTTGCCTAAAACTGGTAGACCTCACGTTTTGAGTCAAAACACGACTAATAGATTGGTACAATCCGCTCAAGGCAGAATAGGAATCTCTAGTCGAAAGCTGATTCTCCGTTTTGGTGTCTCATACAAGACTGTCCAGGGAACTTTGTCAAGAAATGGTGTAGTTTATAGAAAGAGAAGGAAGTGTCCTAAATACACCCAGACACAGCTCGAAGGAATATCTATATGTTGCAGAGCTTTGAGATTTTTAGCCATTCGTATACCAGTCGGTAAGCTGCCGATCTACAACGAAGTCATCAAAGAGAATAGAGAATTTTCCACAGAATACGTTACTTCAGTCCAAGGAATAGATATTAACTGTTTTGTGGAAAGTATGTGCGCCTGTCATCTACATACGTTAGTATTGAACCTTTCTTAAGAACCAACCCTAGTGAACAAACAGCAAAGGCAGCTCAGTATGATAGAAAGCAGAAGAAATTAATCGAAATTAACTACCCGCAAATCATACGAGAATATAATGCTAACATAGGAGTAGTTGATCTGATGGACGGCCTTATGGTTCGATATCATATTCGAGCTAAGAGTAGATATATTACGATTGGATTCTTCTACCATTTTGTGGACATGGCAGCTACAAATGGATTTATTTTATGCAAACGTATGCATGCCGAGAAAGCAAATGATTCTAGCAGTGTGTCTGAAGAAGAAAAGCTTCCACAATTCCGTGAGGAGATAGCTGCTGGAGTGGTTTCCTTCAAGAAAAAATGATCCTGCTAGTGTCCAACATCATAGTAGCATAAGGTGTTGGATAAAGCTATCACAAGTTGCTTATATTCGTTCGATAAGATATTTTCAATGTGCGTAAAGCAAAAGTGACATTGTAAAGTTGATACATTTGTTCACAAGCTTCATTTATTGGCATAATCGATAAAATTGTTTCGGGATTACCATCATAGAAAATATGTTTCCTCCTTCCTTACAACCTGTTTAATAGATAAATATCTACTTGTTTATTTTGCATGTATCCTGCAATATTTTTCCTGAAAATTAAAGTTTAAGGTCTATTTACTTGAATCAAGTTGCTTTACTTGCCTATTAGAGGGTTAAGCGTTTTAAATATTATTTAATTAATTCATTAATTAGGAAACATTCTTACTAAATGGTATGTAACATTAAATTTTTTTTAATGTGTGTAAATTTGAACTAAGACGTAAATTCTACCTTTTGCCGCTAAATTATGCATGGTATCGAACGATTTTAATCTTAATCGATCTGTTTAGGCCTATATGTAATTTATATCTTTAAATACATCTGTTTCAATATCTGATAAAAACTAAAACTGCCTCATTAATCTCATTGTGAAATTTTCAAAATCTAGTCAGCTCGGAAATTAAAAAGTTAGATGAAACTTTTAATGTTATTGTCGTTCTGCGTTATGCACACGCGCCATTTACGCACACGTACACGGACACGCACATCAGCATCACAAAATGTTTACTGAACGAAGATTACACATCATAGAAAATAATATGTTTCCATCATCGATATTGCGACTTTAATACAAACCTGTTGTAATATGATAAATAGGTCGATTTAGTGTTATTTTTGCAAAAGTCACTGCAATATTCTATTCCTGATATATTAGTTAAGTTTAAAGTTTAAAAGAACAGAATGATTTTGGTTTTTCATTTTAATTTTTAATTTTAATTTGTAAAAAATTTGCCGTTTCAAATTTGATTTGTTTTGTCAGATACATTTGACATTAGGCGCACCCAAACAATCGTAGAGGTTAGGTCGTTATCAACTGTAGCGACGAAATGAAGGATTACTCATAGTTATATTTAAAATACTCATTTGGGTTTTAATGATATTTATGTTTTACACAAATCTATACGCTTCGATAACACTTAGTGTTATCGTCCCTCAGTAATAGTAAAGTCTTTTGTAATTGTTATATTAATAACAGTTTTATGTTTTCACTTTTTCATATTTTATAAACTTGTTTGAACACCTTAAACAGTACTGGAAGATTTTATTACTCACTGAGGACGACAACTGTAAGTGTATAGATTGGTGTAAAACTTAACAACAAAAGTACATCATTAAAAACGCAAAAAAACGTTTGTATTTTAATTATGTGTAATAATGGTAAAAGTTTACATTTTCGTATCATGGTTATATTATTTTGTATCCTTAAATTACTGATCGGGAGTTGGACAAGGTTCGTATGTGATCTTTGTTTATTATGGTTAACAACGTAGGTATTTATATTTAGGCGTAGGATATAATAGTACTCAAATAGGTACCAGCATGTTTTCTTTGTTATTAAATACGGATGGAATAACCATTCAATTGCGTTTTGAATTTAACTTTAATTATAACGTATCAAAAATATGTGAACTACTCAGAATTTTTATTAAACATGGGATCTAGTTTTTCAGCTCAGACCATTGAGTATATAAATCTAGAATGTTATGATCAATTTAGCCTTCTTCGAGTACCTTAACTGTACTCTCTCTGACTACTTACTTATGCACACAAACCGACGTAAAAAATCATACAAAAATTCTAATACGTTTATAGTAATGATTTATAAAAGCAAATGCAGGAATCACTTTTCCCCTTAAGTGTTTATTCATTAACAAACTCCACATATGCCGTATTAATACGTAGCTAATGGATTCAAACGAATTTTAAACAATCATATAATGTAAGAGAATATGAAATATGCAACTGAACAGGTGCAAAAACACTATATTATTTTCTATACGTTTATGGGTGGTTGCCAGAGATGATCGTCTGTTTTATGATTGTGTGTGACTTTCGTAGATCGTTTTTATGTATTTCTGACTAACGATGCAATTTGTCGGTACTCAAGCTTCAAAACCTTTATAAATAGAACATCTGTTAAAAATAGTTTCCATTTAACGGGCATGGAGTCATTTATTACCGTCTATAATTAATTTATAATTAGTCGTCGTAATTGCTAAGTGTAAATGAAATACTTCAACAGTTTTATATTTTCTTTGGTTTGCCAAATAAACAACGATTGACATGTTTAAATGCAACAATCGTAAGTTTTGACTGAAACAAAATTGGATTCTCCGTTCTTTTCACATTATTGAACTAAAACACTGCATGTTTAATATGTAGTGGTGTAAGCTGTCCATTTGTACACAGGTATTTTTATAACATCTATAAAACGTTATAATGCCGTTTGATGACTTCAACTACCAATTTGTAGGAGTATTAAACACCCACAATAGAAACATGAGAGTGATTTACACGATTTTTGGTTTCGTAATTATAGATATGGTGTTGTTAATAGAATATGTTTAGAAAAACGAGTCGATGGTGTGATGGTTGTAATTGTTATTTTTATAGCTACATTTTAAATTGCTTTTATTTCAATTAAGGTATTCACACTTGACAGTATAGCGTGCTTAAATATGATACAGTGTTTCCAAAAATTCTACAGGTACTTTCTTAGTTTCTACGCAATATTAAACATTTTCAGAAAGTCACAAATTAAATAATAAAGTATTTTATGTTATAAAATAAAAAATATTAAAAATTCATCCAAACCTATTGTAATAACGAGTAAAATCAAAAAAAAATTGTGGACTGCTGGTATGTTGGCAGTGAAACAAAGATTCATTGTTGCTTCATTGTAAACGAATACGATTGTATCTCTTTGACTGATTGCTGCAGATGAAAAATAATCAATATAAAAGGAAAAGTAGGTGTGCCAGTTGTTACAAAATATGGAGGAACAATCAGTAGTGATGTGACTTTTAATTTGAAATGCGGTTTAGAATTTAGTATTATAACTTGACGGTATGTTTGTCTCTAGTTTCGAAAATAAATATACTCATATTATACATGTATAAATATCATTTATTTTGCAAACTAATAATTAAAATCTTTTATTTGACTGTTATAAAACACATAAAGAATGATTAAAACTTCTGATTATGTAATAGTAATTATACGATTAAACTGTGTAGGGTAATTTATAATCGTCTTTATAACCAAAAATTTATTATTTTATTGCTTTTTTATTACTATCCTTTGATTTGCTTTGTTCCAATTTATAACGTTCTACACAAATCACAATGCTAACTCACAAATACATTATAACATGCGTAAAAGTCGGTATTAGACGCTTCATCAACAGTGATTCACCGGTAATGAATGGCAGTGAAAGATGACCAGTGAACGACTTTTTCTATTTACACGTTAAACGTAAAGTGAATGTGAAGTGAATACTGTGCGTACATATTCTCACGATGTCGCGGAGACAAGTTGTGCGTGTTGGAGCTGTTTGAGCATAGATTATTTGGTTAAAGAGCAAGAGTTACTCAGAAAGAAAAAACATAGGAAACGTCGAAGTGTGTGGGTGTGATCATGAATAACTAGAAAGAATAACAAAGGAGCTTCATTATTGGTCGAGTTAGTAGAAGAAGACAAAAATTCTTATAGAAATCACCTCAGAATGGGCGAAAGTCTATTTGAAGAACTACTTGAAAAATTTTACCGTTACTTCAGAAGGAGAATACTTTACCAGCACGAGTAAAGCTGCAAATTGTACTGAGGTTTCTCGCTACTGGCGATTCCTTTGGTTTTTTGGAATATCTGTATAGAGTACCGCGATGTACAACATCATACTTTTTTGAAGAAGTGTGTGAAGCTGTTTGGACTGCACTACAAGATTTTATTCAGGTAGGTAGTCAATTATACCATAATTAGTATCGTATATAGGTCGATGATGATGATTACATTTTTAATTTTACACAGGGTGAGCCCTAAGCATCTGCGAGATTATTAAGCGTTTTTTGAGGTCTTAACTTTGCAGTTGAGTAAGTTTTTGTCGAAAATAGTTTTTTCTGTATCATAGTGAACATTTAATAAAAACTAAGGCTTTAGGTAGTTTTTTCACAATAAGGTGCTGTATATTTTCATCAGAATAAAAAAAAACAATTACATAGATATTGAATATTTATTTACCAGTAGTAATAGACAAAAATAATTAAACGGAACTATATAGTCGGTCAAAGTGTACCCTTGTGTAGGCTTTTCACAACAATATGCTCCTAACAGCTGTGCGAAGAGTATTATCTGAAATTTCTACTTCTTCTGGTACCTGATATTTTGGAAACGAGTCCTCCGTAACCGGTACTACATAATTTACCAGCGAGTACTGGTACTACATAATTTTGAACCGAGTCACTCGTACCTTGTACTTCAAAATTCGACATACTAAAAGTATTGCAATGTTCAGCTGGGGATAGATCAAATCGAATTGACGATGATTTCTCAATGCTGTAGTTAGAGGCATTGGAATTACTACTTCTAGAATGTTTCCTTGCAAATGTAGGTGAATGTGTTATAATGGAACACAGGCGCTCCTGTACCATCACAGACTATAATTTTTCTTGACAAAGCAAGGCTCTTTCCAAAGACATTTTTATCTATTGAATCGCCAAACTCCTAGGAAACACACCAAATTCGTTTTCTTGGTTTGAAGTAATATTGAGCATTTTTCTTGTATTAGTGCTCTAGGAGTTGGTTGTCTGTCACCAGTTACTTGAGACCTTTCGGCAAATATTCCTTGGGTATTTGGGGTTGCAGAGAGTGATTGTATGCGACAAGTTTCTTGAGAACTTTCGGCAAGTACTCCTTGGATATTTGGGATTGTAGCGATTGGTTGTCTGCTCTCAGTTGCTTGACAGCATTCAGCAACTGCTCCCAGAAGTTTCTCATTATGAATAGTGTGTATATTTCCTGTACTTTCTATCTGCTACTGTTCCCTGTCAGCGTCTGTTTCTGATAATTGATTGGTACGTATAGTATTGTCCTGAAAAGTATGTGTCAAGTACCTCAACGTGAAGAACAATGGAGGAGAATAATAGATGACTATTACAAGATATGGTACTTTCCAAATTGCTGCGGTGCTATGATAGTAAGCTGGTTAATATTCGATACCCGCCAATTGTGGGTGGTCGGGTGGGCGCATGCGTGCGTGCATTCGTGCCTGCGTACGTGCATGCGTGCGTGTGTATGTGTATGGATGTATGTTAGTATCCACGATAACTCGAGAACGAAAATACCGACGTAATTAAAATTTTGTATTTAAGCTTGTTTTAATTTGCTTAGAACTGATTAGATATTATGAGAAATCCAGCGGCGGACAATGGGGTTTGTTAGTGTCAGTTTTTGTTTTTTATCGAATATTTCTAAAACAGCTTCCTATTTCAGAGATATAAAAATACTTGCATATAGACCTTAAACATATCGATTAATTATATTCTATGCAATTTTTGATATGACGCGTAATTTAGCGGCAAAAAAAAGTAGAATTTAAGTGTTAGTTTAAATTTTTTCATTATCTGAATAACGATTAATTCTATAAGAAAAAGTGTAGACGTATTTTTAAAACAAAATTTAATTTTACATAAATTTTCTTTAAAAAGTTTTTTAACATAAAGCGAAATAAATATTATTGAAAATGCTGAAGCTGTACTATCTATATTTCTATAGAATTTGGAATTTTTACGTTAACATGATTTATGTCTATGAATCACGATCTGACATGAAGTTTTAAACGTCATTCTGACATATATTATTGTTTTTGTTTTTACAACTTTGCCTGTTCTCATTATCAACGTATTAAAGGAGGTTGCATAGTTGACAAAATTGTATTAAAATTGTTTCTTTTCTTTTAATTTCCATTTTGTAGGTTGGAAGGTCGTTTGGTCTTTCACACCAGATATTTATAGACGTAATTACATTCGCACGCTTGTTGAGATCCTTACAAATCGCCAATCTGGCACTTATAATTTTCTAAAAATATTGCCATTTGAAAACCATGTTTACTTCGAGAAAACAAAGTGTATGTTTTTATACACACAAACTAGTATCCTGACACAACTTGCCGCAACACTGCTGTGAAACACATGAGCGCCGCCTGTTTACACGCTTCACTTGTCGTTCATTTTCGACGAACGATGACCGATGCAAGAGCGATGCCGATGAAAGTCGACTTTCATCATAAGGGCACAGCAATTGTAAATGATGAAACGTCCTATTTAGATACTTCATTTTCGACGCTTCATCGATGAAACATTGAAAATGAAAGCAACCGTCTAATTCCGCCTTAAGGTACAAATAGAAGAAAAGCAGGTTACCTGCTTACTGGGAGTCGGCGGTGATTATCAGCTCTGGTAAATGATGAGAAGTAAATAGATTAAAAGCAGGCTGCAAGTACCTGGACCTGTAGTTTGTGTCAGTATTGTGAATCAATATGTCGTCACCTACATCAGACAATTCGTTTCTCTTAGAAAATTTGTTCCTAAAAATGAAAAGAAAAAATGGGGTATTCATTCCATAAATAAAAGCAGAACGAAGTTTGGTAAATACTGTCACTTATTTATAGAACTAAAAGATCCCAAAGATCGATTTTTTGAATATATGCGAATGCATATCAATACGTTCAACTATATTTTGGAGATGATTAAAAACAGATTAACAAAAACATTGTGTAACTGGCACAAACAGCCCATATTAACGGAAGAAAATCTGATGCTAACAATAAGGTAAAAACACAAAAATATTTTTATATGTATTTAATTTTTAATGCATGCAGTGCAAATGGTACTCAAAAAAGAACACTATAAATATGATGCATAGTTTTTACATTAAAAATTTGTAGAACCCGGGATTGAAAAATTGACGACAGTTCGCCAGTATCAAAATGTGTAAACTAAAATGTTGGATCAATGAACAGAATAGTGACGACAGTCTTCATGGATATCGGACGTTCTGAAGATATCGTAGCTCTTTCTGCGGCCTTCGTACAAATGAGTGCGTGTTATTTGAAATTAAAGAAGGAGAAAAAGAGAAGAAGGTGGTGGTTGGTATCTTTGAATAGAAGTCGAAATAGGCAAGTACTTGTTCCTATATATACCAACAGTAATATTTGCAAATGAATACAGAATTCAATACACAGAGTATTAGAATTTGAAAAATGTTAATAAAACCTTGTTTTTGTATATACAGCGCCACTCATATGTTACAGGACGTAAAAAGAGAACCTTCAAGAAAATTCGAAAATTTTGTCAGAATGTCGTTTGTTGAATTTGAGCTTTTGCTAAATAAAATAGGCCTGCTGATAAATAAAAGTGACACCAGTATGACAAAGGCGATTTCCGTTCAAGAAAGGTTACTCTTAGATTGTTCGCTAGTGGCAATAGCTTTAAAAGTCTATCATATCTATGCAAATTTTCAACACAATGTCCGGATGCGTTTCTGACGTCTGCGAAGCTTTAATTCGTGTTCTGCTGGATGAAATAAAAGTAAGTACTTACATTATATTTTTTATTTTGAAATGAAAACATCATGTCTATAACTGAAACGAAATATACCTAACGTGAAATTCGCAGGATAGGAATAAAAGTGATGCTTATTGAGAATTTGTAGGTGCATTGTCTTGGGACTGATGAAATTCTAACAAAGAGTGCATTGATGGAAGTTGGGAAGATAGTTGTGAAGGGGTAACTTGTAGGCCGACAGTATGATCTGGGGATGAGTGAGATTGATATAATTCTGACGAAGAGTATACTGATACAACTTGGGAGGCTGGTCGTGGGAAGCGAGAGAATATTGTACTGTCAAAGTAGCATAAGAAAGTTGTTCATTCCTGATTATAATAAGTAGAATACTGATGCTGTGACTGGTGGCCCTTATGTTTCACGCTAGCTATAAAGAGCAAATTATCAATATCGTTCATACCTACAATTCGTTCAACTTATACAAGGCTTCTAACCTTTGAGCAACCGACTGCCCATAAGCAAAACATACACCAGTTTTTGATTTTTCAGTATTTACAGCAGTTTTTAAAGTCTTGTATGCTTCGTCCATACGGTCTGTATTATATCCACTTCTTTTCTTTTTTGATTTTTGGCAGTACTTGTTGGTGCCGTAAATTGCGTTTAAATCATATAATTGTTTTACAGTTGCCAAACACTTCACAGCACTGGAAAGAAATAGCAAGAGAATTTGATGCAAAATGGAATTTTCCTCAGTGCCTGGGCGCAATAGACGGTAAACATATATTCATGCAGTGCCCAATGACAAGTGGAACAGAATTTTACAATTACAAGAAAACATTTTGTGCAGTTTTAATGGCTCTGGCTAATGCTAATTACTGTTTCACATTTGTTGACATTGTGTGTCAGGGTCATATTACTGACGGTGGTGTGTTTCGTAATACCGTTTTATTTAAAAAGCTTCAAGCTCATAAAGGCAATTTGTGCCACGGCATAGCTCAGTGGAGTTGGCGGGGTTCTTACTTAAAGCTGTAAAAGATCACTCGTCACTACCCCAACAAGGTCGAATTCGAGTAAAAGTGTCACACAGGCGTCACCTGTTAAATGCATTTATAGCGGGAAAAAACGTCATCAACAAATCTTAGATTGGCGTAACAGGATACCAAAACGTTCACTCAAAACTAAACTACTTTACTACTAAAAATTCTGTTCCAAAAAATTAAAACGCGAAGTTCACCTAAGTCGCAACGAAATTCTAATTTTCATATAAAAGCAACAAAATTGCGATAATAAAGCCCAAAACTCCCTAAAATCTCGCCAAACCTCAACGCAAAAATTATTTTCTCAAATAACCAAAATAAACTATTCATTCCATTTTAATCGGTAGGACTACGGTATACCGGGCAAATGCCCCTTATACCTTCATCAGGCCTTGTTTTATTCAGGGCATAGTATCTACATGTCATTTCATTCCTGCCTAAGTTAAACTAACTTAAGATATGTAACAATAAATAGGCATATAACTACCTGGTATAAATATTTCATTTAACTTAACACAGCACGACCTTCGGCCTCTCGCTCTCGCTCTCTCTATCTCCCTCTCCCTCTCCCTCCTCCTCCCTCCCTCCCCTCCCCTCCCCTCCCTCCCTCTCCTCTCCCTCTCCCTCTCCCTCTCCCTCTCCCTCTCCTCTCCCTCTCCTCTCCCTCCTCCCTCTCCCTCTCCCTCTCCCTCTCCCTCTCCCTCCCTCCCTCTCCCTCTCCCTCTCCCTCTCCCTCTCCCTCTCCCTCTCCCTCTCCTCTCCCTCTCCTCTCCCTCTCCCTCTCCCCTCTCCCTCTCCCTCTCCTCTCCTCTCCCTCTCCTCTCTCCCTCTCCCTCTCCCTCTCCCTCCTCCCTCTCCCTCTCCCTCTCCCTCTCCCTCCTCCCTCTCCTCTCCCTCTCCCTCTCCCTCTCCCTCCTCCTCTCCCTCCCTCTCCCTCTCCCTCTCCCTCTCCCTCTCCCTCCTCCCTCTCCCTCTCCTCTCCCTCTCCCTCTCCTCTCCTCCCTCTCCCTCTCCTCTCCCTCTCCCTCCTCCCTCTCCCTCTCCTCTCCCTCCTCCTCTCCCTCTCCTCTCCCTCTCCTCTCCTCTCCTCTCCTCTCCTCTCTCCCTCTCCTCTCCCTCTCCTCTCCTCTCCTCTCCTCTCCCTCTCCTCTATCAAATTACACAATCTAAACGTTTCGATAACAGTTATCTTCGTCAGTAGTAATATCTGTTAAAATTGTTAAAGATGTTGAAAAATTGAGAAAATTGAGAAAAACCAAATACCTAAAATCAACGTGTAAACAAATATTAAAATTTGATAGTGTAATTTATGTTTGTTGCACAAGTAACTCTTTAACACTACCTATAATGTTTTTTACAAATTATGAAGCTGTTGATATGATTACGGTATATTTTGAATGTCCACAAAATGCGACATTAGGTGAGTATACTCAGCTCGAAATCCAGACTTCCTCGTCCAATCCACCTCTGGTGATATATTAAATTTAAGTGTTCTCACACATTTATTGAAAAATGTGCTGGGCAACCATCTAGTTATAAAAACATATTTTACCGCAATTGCAAGGGCACATCTTCTAATAAAATAGGCAATTGGTTTACCAAAAAATCAAGAAACACGGCACAATTTAGTGGTTCATCAAAGAAGTAGGATGCTACACCACACATTACCACTCCAACGACCTTGATGTTGGACCTCGTGCAATCAGTGAGGATTGGTGTCAGGCCAATAATGCGTATTGTGCAAATTAACGTTTCCATCAGTTTTAAAAGTGGTCTCATCCGTCCAAAGAATTTCGGATAAAAATCCTCTGTTTTCCCTGATCATGATCAACACCCAATGACAATAATCTATCCGTCGGTCAAAGTCTTCGTCATGTAAGGCTTGATGTAAAACCATATGCGGGTGCATTCTATAAATTTGAAATTACAAACACATTGTGAAACATGTAAAGTAGTATTTTCAGTGACATAAGAATTTACCTATGATCCTTTAAAATGTTTTGAATAGTAGTTCGTGACATATCCAACGCGAGAGACATTGCTCTCGTACTAACGTGGAGATTAAATGACATGTATGCTAAGACAATAACAATATTGTCTTCCATTCTTCTAGCCGAATCCCTTCGCAACTTTGGTCGCAAGCTTCCCGTGTTACGCAAATTTTGCACTAAACGCGGAAAAATTCTCGTATCGCGTAGACACCGATCTGGATATCGAGGTGATTCAAAACATACCGCAATCATATCAACAGCTTCATCACTTGTAAAAGACATTATAGATAGTTTTAAGGACTTACTTGTGCAACAAACATGAATAACACTGTCTGTCAAATTTTAATATTTGTTTACAAGTTGATTTTAAGTGTTTGGTTTGTCTCAATGGCCTACTCCTGATATTCTGCCTATTCTGCACTTGCATATTCTATGCATTGATTATTATGCCTCTACATGTTTTTTTTAATTTTTGAAATTGTAAAAACTTTTATTATTTAAAAATTATCATATGATGACATTTTTCATTGAATCTTGAAAAAAATACAAATAAATAAGAATAAATACCAGTGTAACATCGACTTGTTCAAATTTTATAATAACTAAATTTTCTTTCTTCGATATTTTAGCGTATGAATAAGATATCGAGGTGCGGTTTTCACAAACCTATTTAGGGATGCTTTCGTCTCATTTTTATGAAAAAAGTCCTATTATTGCATTTAATTTTTTAGAGAATTTTGAAATTTTCTGATATTACATCAAAAAACGCGATCTATCAGCATCACTTGAACTTAGAGATATTACAGGTGAGATGGATTTGATGGAGCAATAAATACTCTTTCTAATGAGAGTTTACTAAAATCAGTTCAGTCGTTTAGGAGTTAGAGCTGTTTATTTAAAAAGTCCCTGAATCACCCCGCACCACCTTATTTTAATAGATAAGTCAAAGAAAAAAAAAAATTACTCGAATAAAGCATATAATTAGTTGGTAAATTTACTAGGTTGATTTCAGCAAAAAATCACTTTAAAAATGTAGGATGGCAGTTACGCCCTCTGGCGGCCATCTTGTAAATTTGGAAATATTTTTCACGGTCTTTTTTTGGGCACTTACCGCAACTCTCTACGACGAACAGTTTCCGAGAAACAGCACTTTGCATTCTTATCTGGCCACCCGGTACATACACAGCCTTCAACAGCTAATATACAAAAAATTGCTTTAAAACTAAATTAGTAATTAAGTAACTAATCATAAATATCCATAAAGATATATAACATTGTTAATGCACGATTTTTACAACACGTGTTGGCTTTTGGTAAATGTTTAAAAGAAAACAATAGGATCATTGATATGAAAAGTTAAATAAAATGACATTCATTCATTGTCATTTTTGGACGTTTATATTCTAGAACACAATTACGTAAAGGCAAACAGTGCTTGAAATTACACAAAAGACAGACAGGTCGACTTTTATTTCCAGTTTTGATAATTGCTTCTACTAAACTTATTCGAATTAAAAACAAATAAAAACAAGATGAATGTCTAGGATGTTGATTTTAAATCAACTTCTGTCAACCCTATTGTCGTATACACGGTGCCCGTTTTTCGATGCTCACCATGGGTACCTCGGTTATTTGAAGAGATACGAAGCCGGTTAAATTGGGGCAAAGTTGCGCATTTGGGACCTCAATAAGATGTCGTTTAGAAAATTCAGGTATTTTTATAAGCTACTGAGATTTTTGAAAAAAAACGAAATTTTCAGTTTTCATTTTTCCTTTTTACAATTAAAATCGCGAATGGTAGACGTTTTAAACTAAAACATTATTAGGGTACTTTCCTACGACGAATCCAAATATGCTACTAATAGATTCAAGGTACTCTAGACTTCAAAGTTACAGCAGTCAACTTTGTTATTTCTTATGGCAGCCATATTGGATTTTTACATTTTTGAATAGCCATTTTTTCTGATTACAATGATATACCACACTTTATGATTTACTTTACTATTTTCCTTAAAATAACTTTTTTTATGTTTTTTATAAGAGTGTTTGACAAAAAAACAAAAATGTTTAAGTGAAATAAGTATAATCAAACAAGTCAATTTCATAACAAATATTCAAATTGTCTTCCATCTATTTGTAAACACAACCTAGCTCGGTTTCTTATATTTTGTATGGCTCTTTGTATACTCCTTCTTCTAATTTCTCTTGATGCTATAATAATTTTTCTTTTCAGTTCGTTAACATCAGCAGGAACCGTTTTGTAAATTTTTCTCTTCATCGCACCCCAGAAAAAATAATCCAATGGTGATAAGTCCGGTGATCGTGCAGGCCACCTTATGTTCCCACCATTAGAAATAACCCTATTATTAAACATTTCAAACAAATAATCTTGCACTCTTCTGGCGTTATGTGGAGGCGCGCTATCTTGTTGGTACCAAAGCTGATTTATGCGGTTGAGATAAATGTTATTATCTAAGTAATTGGTAAGAAATCCTTGTAAAAAATTTAAATAAATGTTTGCTGTTAAGATCTCTTCGTAAATGTATGGACCGATGAGCGTATCTCCCAATAAACCTACCCATACATTAACTCCAAAACGAATTTGGGGACGACGCGGTTGGTGTTCATGGGGATTCTCCATTGCCCAAAAGTGCTCATTGTGTCGATTAAAAATGCCACAGTTAGTTAGTAAAAATCTACAAAATATTATTCAACGTTGACTATCTCCCGCATGAAGCACTTGACTTATATGAATCTTAAATGGTCGATAATTATGTTTGTTCAGCGTTCTCCATACCAATTGGTGTGAAATATTTAATTCCGCTGCTATTACTCGTGTAGAAATAGAACTGTTTGCGCGAACTTAACAAAAGTTTTATGACATAAAAAAACTGTAAAAAAATATTAAAAATACTATTACCACGTGTAATATAGCCTCTTCATTTTCTATTGTCCTTCTTACGTATTTTTCTGTAGGTTTACCAAATGAACCGTGATTTGACATATTTTTATGAACACGCTGGAAATATGTTCTGTGTGGCTGATGCCTTTCAGGATATTGGTCGAAATATGTCTGTGAGGTAATATGTGCATTTTTATTTGACAAGTAATAGATTTTAAGCATATCACGATTTTCCTCATTTGAGAAGGGCATTTTATTAAATTGAAATTCCAAATTATTAAACTCCGAAATCAATCAAACTTATACTGATATGTCAAACTGTTAGTTGCTAATGACAACAGCACGTCACTTTTATAAAAGCACAGCACTCTTATAAAACACATAAAAAACGTTATTTTGAGGAAATTATTAAACTCCGAAAGCAATCAAACTTATACTGATATGTCAAATTGTTAGTTGCTAATAACAACAGCACGTCACTTTTATAAAAGCACAGCATACTTATAAAAAACATAAAAAACGTTATTTTAAGGAAAATAGTAAAGTAAATCATAAAGTGTGGTATATCATTGTAATCTCTATTAAAAAATGTAAAAATCCAATATGGCTGCCATAAGAAATAACAAAGTTGACTGCTGTAACTTTGAAGTCTAGAGTACCTTGAATTTATTAATAGCATATTTGTATTCGTCGTTAAAGAGTGCCCTAATAATGTTTTAGTTTAAAACGTCTACCATTCGTGGTTTTCATTGTAAAAAGGAAAAATGAAAACTGAAAATTTCGGTTTTTTCAAAAATCTCAGTAGCCTGTAAAAATACCTGAATTTTCTAAACGACATCTTATTGAGGTCACAAATGCGCAACTTTGCCCCAATTTAACCGGCTTCGTATCTATTTAAATAACCGAGATACCTATGGTGAGCTTCGAAAAACGGGCACCATGTATAGTTGAATATCTATCTTAATTCTCTCTATTTGAATAATATACACGTTGTTACATATAAAAACAAAAATTTTACAATTAGCCACGGTTGACTACTCTGTAATGCGATCATACATGCATTCTATATTGGCTCCTATGAAAGTTAGTTTTACAAAACACAAGCACAACCACAAGCACCAGCACCAGCACAAGCACAAGCATAAGCACAAGCACAAGCACGAGCACGAGCACGAGCACGAGCACGATCAGGAGCACGAGCACAAGCACGGACAGGAATACGAGCACTGACATAGACACAGACACAGACACAGACACAGACACAGACAGACACAGACACAGACACAGACACAGACACAGACACAGACACAGACACAGACACAGACACAGACACAGACACAGACACAGACACAGACACAGACACAGACACAGACACAGACACAGACAGACACAGACACAGACACAGACACAGACACAGACACAGACACAGACACAGACACAGACACAGACACAGACACAGACACAGACACAGACACAGACACAGACACAGACACAGACACAGACACAGACACAGACACAGACACAGACACAGACACAGACACAGATACAGGTACAGGCACAGACGCAAACGCAGACACAGACACAGACATTGACACAGGCACAGACACAGACACAGACACAGACACAGACACAGACACAGACACAGACACAGACAGACACAGACACAGACACAGACACAGATACAGACACAGACACAGACACAGACACAGACACAGACACAGACACAGACACAGACACAGACACCGACACCGACACAGGCAAAGGCACAGGCACAGGCAGAGGTACAGACACAGACACAGGCACAGGTACAGACAAAGACACAGGCGCAAACACAGTCACAGAGACAGTCACATACACGCGTGCATAACACGCAACCACTCAAACACGCAAACACGAAAACATGCAAACACTCAAACACGGAAACACAGACACGCAAACACGTAAACTCGAAAACATACAAACACAGAAACACGAAAACACGAAACCATGCAAAACACGCAAAGGCGAAAACAATAACACGTAAACACGAAAACATGCAAACACACACACGAAAACCCGCAAACACGAAAACATTTAAACACGCAAATACGAAAACACACAAGCACCAAAACGCTCAAAGACAGCAAGATGAAAACATACAACCACTCAAACACGCAAACCCACAAACGCGCAAACACGCAAGTACGCAAACACGCAAACACGAAAATCCTCAAACACGGAAATATGAAAATAAGCGAACGCAAAAATTTCAAAATTCGAAAACATGCAACACGAAATCACGCAACCAAACAAAACACGTAAACACGAAAACCCCCAAACACGAAAACACGCAAAAACGAGAACACGCAAACAGACACACTCGAAAATACGAAAACACACAAACACGCACACGCGAAAATACGCAAACACGCATAAACACACAACACACAACACACACACACCAACACACACACACACACACACACACACAAACCAACAAATCAAAACACACCCAAACACAAACACACACGACATTCACCACGCACACACACGAAACCACAATTACGCGCCCGCAACGCACCCACCGCCCATAACACGAAATAAAAATAAACAAGCAAAACAAAACAAACAACAACACAAACACAAACCAAACAAACAAACACACCCACACACACACGCACACGACGCACGCAACACACACGCAACGCACCATAACACGCCACGCACCCACACCGCACACCACCACCACCACCCCACACACACACCACCACACACACCACCACACACCACACACGCACACACGCACCACGCACCACGCACACCGCACACCACGCACACGCACACGCGCACCACGCCCACGCCCACACCACCACACACACCACACACCACACGCCACACCACACACACACACACACACACACCCAACACACACACACACACACACACACACACACACACACACACACGCACACACACACACACACACACACGACAACACACACAGCACACACACACACCAGCACACACACACACACACCACACACACACACACACACACACACACCACACACACACACACACACACACACACACACACACACACACACACACACACACAGCACACACACACACACGCACACACACACACACACCACACAGCAACACACACACACACACACACACACACACACACACACACAGCACACACACACACACACACACACACACACACACACACACACAGCGCACGAACGAGCACAGGACACAGGACGAACGAGACACGAGACACACCGCACAAAACGCGAACACACAGAGACAACAACACCGCAACGGGCACAGCGCAACACAAGCGCACAGCAGGGCGCACAAACCGCACAGCCAGAGCACAACAAGGCGCACCCACAGAGCGTCACTACGGTCACACGCGAAGGCCACTCGAAAACGCGAACACGACAAGCACACGACGCACACGCGCACAGCGCACACGTAGCAACGCGACCCAGAAACACCGAGAACACGGACCTGCACCGCAAGGCGCAATCACGGGTCAAGCCAACATGCACACACCAACCACGCCACACGCAACACGCCACAGCACACGACACAGCACGCACACACGCCACGACACACGACACACACGCACACACGCACACACGCCACACGCAGACACGCACACGCACACGAACACACGCACAACACGAC
>JARFJB010002213.1:591418-601418 GCA_036346205.1 Vesta saturnalis | reverse complement strand
TAAATATTCGCAAATTGAAAAGAAGGGTGTGGATATTTTTTTTGGTTTTTGTAAATTTAATCAACACCTTCATGGCCGACTTTTCACCGTAGTAACTGACAATAACCCATTATTTGTAACCCTAAAATAGGAATTCATCAATTTTTATGCGAAACGCCTTCGAAGGTGAGTAGTTATTTTTTCAACCTTCCAGTACAATGTTGAATTTGTTACATCAGCTAAAAATTACTCAGATCGCTTAACTCGCTTAACAAGATTTGTTTTCGAAAAATGCAGATGTTAACTTTCAAAACTGTTTTCAAAAAAATGATCATTTTCTAATTAATTTTAAAGTCAAACGAGAAACAAAACGTGATACCTTCCTACAAGTTGAAAATTTTTATGAACTATTATAGAATACGTGAAGAGTTAACCATTCAACAAGATTATTTATTATGGAACAACAGGTTAGTTATTCCAAGTACTTTAAGAAGTTTAATCTTAAACGGTTTACATTTCACACTTGAAAATGAAAAGTTTAGCCAGATCTTACATTTAGATTTTATGGGACCTTCCTTAAGCAAGAATTTTTTAATAATTGTAGACGCGCACTAAGATAGTAATGCACCAAATGTTATAGTGTCATCAAAATAGTTTAATAGTCTGCACCATTTATTATATAATTCGATAGAGAATATATTGCGTAGAAATATATTTTCTAATGGGCGTCAAAACAATTTTTTTTAGTTATCTAGGGCCGATTTAAGTGAATTAAGCAAGGATTACTGTTATCCCCGTGTTGAAAAATATAAAATATGAAAATTCTTTACACCTTTCATCTTTCGTATCTTCGTAACTAAAATAATTTCGGCTTTACCACCTTGTGTGCAACGGTTCCTTAATATCAAATACAATAAAGAAGAGTGTAATTGACGAACATTGAAAAGCAGTAGAGGGTATACTGTCTCAAGACCATTATAGTTCAGAATGCAATTTTTCAATTATTTTTAATTCTGGAAAGCTTCAATATGATATTACACTGGCCCTACATTGCCCTTATTTGTGATAGACGTTATGCAGTGGAGGCTTACTTCGTTATTCAATAAATGTTATAATTAGAAACGCGCGTGTGACACTTGTTGGTCCACGGCTAACTGTACACGAACTGTATTGATAATTAAACAAGACTGACAAATACATCTGAATCGTAAGGGACACAATAAACTTTACAAAACCAGTGCTCACTCACGTATCCCTTAAGGGTTGACATCGGGTAATTACTTTTGCTAAATTTATAAATTTAGATTTACTTTAGTATACACTACTGTGCATCTATAACAAAATAAAATCTGTTTCCAAGTACCTCAACGTTTTTAGTAAAAATACTAAAAATTTAGACGTGAAGCGTAAGTATATTACTTAAAATACGGTTATAAATTTGTAACAGAGCGTAACAAAATATCTGGCGTGGAACAACACACGACATATGGATAATTATGCAACCCCTTTTATAATACGTTCATTACGAAAATAGGCAACACTGTAAAAACAAAAGCAATAATCTTTGCCAAAAAAAACATTTAAAAGTTCATGCCAGATAGAGGTTAATTAATACACATCTAGATGCTAAGTTAAAAAAATCCAAAGCCGCCCTCTTCTGTCAAATTATCGATAATGTTTATACTTATTTCGCTTTATATTATGAAACATTATAAAGAAAGTTATGTAAATATAAATTTTCTTTAAAAAATATATCTACACATTTTCTTATTATATTAATCATTATTCGGATATTGAAAAAATTTTGAACACTTTAATTTTACATTAGGAATTTTTTGCAGCTAAACTAAGGGTCGTATCAAAAAATCGCATTGAACATAATTAATTTATATGATTAAGGTCTATATATTGGTATTTTTGTATCTTTGAAATATATAGCAGTTTCAGAAATATTTGATGAAAATCAAAAAGACCCCGAATAAACCCCTCCTCTCTGCCGCTGAGTTTCTCTGAAAATCTAATCAGCACCAGGAGAAATGAAAACTAGCTTAAATACAAAATTTTAAGTACGTAAGTGTTTTCGTTCTGATGTTATCGTGGGTACTAGCATACATAACCATGTTCACTCATATGCACGCAGGCATGCATATACGACGGCACGCACGAACGCACGCACACGCACACCCACACGCACACGCACACACACGCACACGCACACGTACACGCATACGCACACGCACATACACAGACACACGCACACGCACTCATATAACACGTGGACGTTAGACAAGCGGTTTCTATTGGATACGGCACGCACGAACGCACGCACACGTACACGCACACGCACACGCACACGCACACGCACACGCACACGCACACGCACACGCATACGCACATGCACACGCACACGCACACGCACACACACGCACACGCACACGTACACGCGTACGCACACGCACATACACAGACACACGCACACGCACTCATATAACACGTGGACGTTAGACAAGCGGTTTCTATTGGATACGGCACGCACGAACGCACGCACACGTACACGCACACGCACACGCACACTGCACATGCACACAGCACAAGCACAACGCACACGCACACGCACACGCACACGCACACGCACTCGCACACGCACATGTACACCCACACGCACACGCACACGCACACGCACACGCACACGCACACGCACACGCACACGCACACGCACACGCACACGCACACGCACACGCACATACACAGACACACGCACACGCACTCATATAACACGTGGACGTTAGACAAGCGGTTTCTATTGGATACATGCTCGACTTCTCTCCTAACATGTACAAGGCAGGCCAGACCCATGAATCTGAAATGGATTTTCAAATAATTCATGCAACAAATATAAATGTGGAGCATAATATACCTGGAGGCGCATCCAGGGACAGTGGGCAGCCGTACACCATCTTCGAGCTTGACATACATGCTGAACCAGGTTATAAGTTAATCGAGGAGACGTCCACAGTCATTTACTTACCTGTACTTAACCGACTATGAAATTGGTTGATCATGAGAGTCAATTAATAAGATTTTCTGGAGTAGGTCTCTATTTGCAGACGAGAGCACATCGTTAACTGAAAACGATGTTCACTTTCAACAATATCTCGGCTATAAAGTACTACGACAAAATGGAAGAAGCGTTGAAAAGTTTATTAAGCGGGGTCAGGGACGAGCATATGATCATGGAATACAATCGTCGAACTTATCATCCGTGCACGACAAACTCATACAACTGATAAGATTAATCTAGTTATTCAAAAATCTGATCTCGATACAGTCACTTGCGATAGTGTTATATATTTAGAAGGTACTCTGGCCCCCAAAAGGAGCAAACAAAGGGTATAATCTTACGAATAATGCGCCCATCTTCCTCTTCGATGAAGTTCGATTCACATTAGGCGATCAGGTGACTGAAACTGTACGTTTACCTAGCATTGACAGCACCATAAAAGGATTTTGCCCATATGTCACTGATGAAAGTAACTGTTTATCGCGTGCGAGATGAAATCCTCTTCAACAGTGAAACATCACCAAGGTCACCTTCTGCGTTTCCATACCGCTCAAGGACGTGTTGGGATTTGCGAGGCTTATGCGAAGACCTTAGTGAGCATACGTCAAGAGCTGGTATTGGGTCGTTCCAAGACCGACGTGAACTGCTACAGCGACGAAACGAATTGACTTGACGCAAGTTACATTGAAAGTTTTTTATGTAGTTCCAAATGATGCTATGAAGTTGCCTGTCTATCAGAAGATTAATAAAAATTCATGGATACAAGTTGCGTTTCACGCCCGAGATTTATACATATATCCATCCCTGCCATCATCAATGTCAATGGTTGTCCGGTGAAGAGCAGTACGGGATTTCACCGTCTTCAACGGTTGCTGGTTGCTGTGACTGTATCTGTGTGTATCTGTGTATCTGTCTGTATCTGTGTCTGTGTATCTGTCTGTGTGTCTGTGTGTATGTGTGCTGTGTGCATGTGTGTGTGCGTGTGCGCGTGTGTGTGTGCTTGTGTGCTGTGTGTGTGTCTGTGTGTGTGTGTGTGTGTGTGTGTGTGTGTATGTGTGTGTGTGTGTGTGTGTGTGTGTGTGTGTGTGTGTGTGTGTGTGTGTGTGTGTGTGTGTGTGTTGTGTGTATCTGTGTCTGTGTGTCTGTGTGTGTATCTGTGTGTATCTGTGTGTCTGTGTGTCTGTATCTGTGTATCTGTGTCTGTGTATCTGTATGTCTGTGTCTGTGTATCTGTCTGTATATCTGTGTGTCTGTCTGTGATCTGTGTGTCTGTATCTGTGTCTCTGTATGTGTGTGTGTCTATCTGTGTATCTGTGTATAGTCCTATGTGTGCGTGTATGTGTGTATGTGTGTTGTGTGCTGTGTGCGATGTGTGTTTTTGTATCTGTGTTTGCGTATGTGTGTGTGCATGTGTCTGTATCTGTGTGTCTGTGCATCTGCGCGTATCTGTATGTGTGTCTGTGTGTCTGTGTGTCTGTGTGTCTGTGTGTCTGTGTGTCTGTGTGTCTGTGTGTATCTGTGTGTCTGTGTCTGTGTGTCTGTGTGTCTGTGTGTGTGTCTGTGTGTCTGTGTGTCTGTGTGTCTGTGTCTGTGTCTGTCCGTATCTGTGTATCTTGTATCTGTGTATCTGTGTATCTATGTGTCTGTGTGCCTGTGTATCTGTGTGTCTGTGTATCTCTGTATCTGTATCTGTGTATCTGTGATATCTGTGTGTCTATATCTGTCTGTGTATCTGTCTGTGTGTCTGTGTGTGTATGTGTGTGCGTGTGTGCATGTGTATGTGCGTGTGCGCGTGTGCGTGTGTGCGTCTGTGCTTGTGTGCTGTGTGTGTGTGTCTGTGTGTGTGTGTGTGTGTGTGTGTGTGTGTGTGTGTGTGTGTGTGTGTGTGTGTGTGTGTGTGTGTGTGTGTGTGTGTGTGTGTGTGTGTGTGTGTGTGTGTGTGTGTGTGTGTGTGTGTGTGTGTGTGTGTGTGTATGTGTGTGTATATGTGTGTCTGTGTGTGTGTGTGTGTGTGTGTGTCTGTGTCTGTGTCTGTGTCTGTGTGTCTGTCTGTGTGTCTGTGTGTCTGTATCTGTGTGTCTGTGTGTCTGTGTATCTGTTTGTCTGTGTGTCTGTGTGTCTGTGTGTATCTGTGTGTCTGTGTATGTGTATCTGTATCTATCTGTGTGTCTGTGTGTCTGTGTCTGTGTCTCTGTGTGTGTGTGTATCTGTGTATCTTGGTTCCTGTGTCTGTAGTCCTATGTGTGCGTGTGTATGTGGGTGTGTGTATGTGTTGTGTGCGTATGTGCGTGTGTGTTTTTTTGTGCGTGTTTGCGTATGTGCGTGTGTGCGTGTGTGCATGTGTTCGTGTGTGCGTGTGTGCATCTGCGCGTGTGCGTATGTGTCTGTGTGTCTGTGTCTTTTCTGTGTGTCTGTCTGTGTCTGTGTGTCTGTGTGTCTGTGTCTGTGTGTCTGTGTGTCTGTGTGTCTGTGTCTGTGTATCTGTGTATCTGTGTGTCTGTGTGTCTGTGTGTCTGTCCGTGTGACTGAGTGTCTTGGTGTCTGTGTGTCTGTGTGCCTATGTGTCTGTGTGCCTGTGTATCTGTGTGTCTGTTTGTCTGTGTGTGTCTGTGACTGTGTGTCTGTGTGTATGTGTGGCTGTGTGACTGTGTGCCTGTGTGTCTGTATGTCTGTGTGTCTGTGTATCTGTGTCTGTGTATCTGTGGGGCTGTGTGTCTGTGAGTGAATGTGTGTGCGTGTGTGCATGTGTGAGTGTTTGCGTGTGCGCGTGTGTGCGTGTGTGCTTGTGTGCGTGTGTGTGTGTGTGTGTGCGTGTGTGCTTGTGTGCGTGTGTGCGTGTGTGCGTGTGTGCGTGTGTGCGTGTGTGCGTGTGTGCGTGTGTGCGTGTGTGCGTGTATGCGTTTGTGCGTGTGTGCGTGTGTTCGTGTGTGCGTGTAGCGTGTGTGCTTGTGTGCGAGTGTGCGTGTATGCGTGTGATCGTGTGTTCGTGTGTGCGTGTGTGCGTGTATGTACGTGTGTGGGTGTATCAAAGTGTCAAAGTTTTTAAAAAGATCGGTTTTTAGTAATAACCAAAGATCATTTTGCCGATTTTGTTGAATTTGGCAGTGTTGTTCATTGTGATAAGCTACTAAATTTTCACTAATTAGATGATAATTATAAGTTTCAGAGGCGTCCCGTGGAGCAGTCTCACAATTATATATATATATATATATATATATATATATATATATATATATATATATATATATATATATATATATATAATGTATCTGTCAAATTTGACATTTAAAAGTAAATGGCGAAAAAATACGTTTTTTGGCAGAATTTTAAAAAACTCTGTTAAAAAGTTTTTTTTTAATTCTAAGTATGTATAGCTAGATTAAATTTGATTTTTTTGGGAATTTTTGACCAATAGCAGCCTCTTATAATAAGAGCAAAGAAAACGGACGCGAGTCCTTTTGTTAATTGAATATTTATCTGATTTTACAATTTCATTATAATTTATCCATTCAATTATTGGTTATTAAGGAAAAAAGTTTGGTTGTAAAAAAATTGACTCAGTGATGCAAAGTTTGAATAATTCCCTCATTTTCTCCAGGTGACATCATCTCTATATTATTTTAAATTCTAAATACTTTCTTAAAGTTTACAGATGCTTTAAAATAATCTCCACTATGATAGTTAATTATTTAAATCAACTATTTTAATGGAAAACGTTAAATTTGGTCCGTAAAGGGAAACGTAGACATTAAGGATTTTACAAGTAGTAATTATAGTATTTAGATTTTCACTGTGTTTAATGTACCTACGTCATGTTGTCGGTAGAAGAAAATGTCGAAATTGATTTATTATGTAGCAAAAATACACCTCACCTGCAAGTTCCTGAAATTCAGTCCCACACGGAGAAATGTTAAACAAAGTACTGTATCCGGAATACTTAGTAAATTTCGACAAACAGGGTCTGTTGTAAAATACATTTAAAAACGTCATGCGCAAAGAAATATGATGAAGAAGCTCAATGAAATGTTTGTCTAAACGTGGTTGAAAAAGGACAGACGAACATCAGGAATATTTCCGAATCAACGGGATATAACAGGGAAGCTGTGAGGACAATCCTGCACAAAATAAGTTTCGACCATACAAGCCAAAATTTATAAACTTTTTAAAGGAACGGGATTTCGAAGTCAGAATGGGTTTTTCGTTTCGGTACCAAGGGACGAAAGAAGAAAATAACCGTTTCCCGTATCAAATACTCTGGACTGACGAAGCAACTTTTAGTTCAAATGGGACCGTGATTTCACAAAATTGCCGTTTTTGGAGTCAAGGAAATTCGCATTTTACAATCGAATGTCGCGACCAATATTCTTTTAAAATAAACGTTAGGTGTGGTATATTGAACAATCAATTAGTTGGATCATTCTTCATCAGGAAGAATTTAACAGGAGGAAAATATCGCCACTTTTCGGTGAATGAAATAAATGGCTTTTTAGACAATTTACCTTTACTTACTAGAAACGATTCGTGGTACCCGCTCGATGGTGGGCCAATACACCAAACAAATGAGTTTAAACACTGATTGAATCAAATATTTCGTGGGGAACGTTATAGGGCGAGATCGTGAAAATTATTGGCCACCCAGATATGACACTCCTGGACTTTTTTTGTGGGGTTACCTTAAACAAAATGTGTATAAGCATGGGACATTTGTGAACTTAGAGCATTTAAAAGATACAAGTAGAAACTGTTGTGCCAACATTCGGTCTCAACACTTACAAAGTGCAGTTAAAGCAGTTGACAATAAGACTATTGTCTGCATAGAGCGTTATACAGAGATATAGTTCGTGTTTGTTGTTTTAATTCGTTCCTTGTTGTCATCATTGTCAGTATTATTTTCTTGTTCTAAATTGTTTTGTTTTGTATAATGTGTTTTATTGCTGGAAATTAGGAGTTATAGAATGCAAAATGCAAAAATGTCATAAACTTTATGTTTTTCAAAGCCTACTTGTAAAAATTTTAGTGCGTACTTTACCCTTTATGATTTCTGATCAAATTTAACGTTTTGCATTAATAAAGTGGGTTTAGAAACTGAACTATTACAGCAGGGCCTATTTTAAATTTTCAAAATGTGTTTATATTTTATAATACGTACAGCAATGATGTAACTTAGACAAAATTTGCAACACTGAAGTCAATTTCTTTGCAACCAAATTTTATTTTCCTTAAAAACTAATAATTGGATCGATAAATTTAAATGAATTTATTACCATCAGCTAAATATTTCATTAACAAATGGACTAATATCCGTTTTTTGCTCATACTTTGACAAACTGCTATTGGTCAAAAATTGACAAAAAATCAAAATCTAGCTGTTTGGAAATTGATATACATACTTAAAATTAAAAATAAAAAATTTTTTAAAATTTTTCAAAATTCAGCCAAAAAACGCATTTTTTGCCATTTATTTTTTTAAATGTCAAATTTGGCAGATACCCAAGAGCAACAGGTTGAAATTTTCTATGTAATTTTGGACCAAATTCCAAGCACCAACCGACGCCAAAGTCAAATTTCACCTAAAGTTAATAGTGAAAACTTTTCCCATATTATACGGACTTTATCTGTGTCACTGTGTATATACTTGTACCTATAACGTTGGGAATTACGTAAAGAATAAAATGAATATTGCGTAAACTATGATGGAGGAAAGTCCAAATAAAGATTGGTTTACCTGTATTCGTTTTAATTGATTTATAGTGATGTTGCAGAGAAAGTTAAGAAGAATTTTGTAAATACATTTTATTTGTAGCATTAATTATTCAATTTTTAAGTATTGTTAAACCGAGTATATCTAACAGCTTACGTTAATCAAATTAGCAAAGTGAACGTAAGTAGTTTGCAGCTGTAATGTTAAGCCACCGTTAGTAACACGTTTTCACTAAGTGCTGTACGCATGAACGCATTTTACCACATTCAATTTCTCTAAAATGATTTTGTTCTTGCACACGCGCTCTCTATAGGGTGAAACAACATAATATTATTTATTTCCTGGCAAGTCTGTGTACGGTGACTTTAATTAATAAAAATGCCTAAATGGTATTAGGTTCTGTTCAACACATTTCACGTATTGAAATGCTTAAGGTACACTAAAACACATTGAACAATATAATTATGTATATAATGGCTCAACAGTATTCAAAATGAAATAATGTTAAATATTAGAACAATATTACACAATGTTTTTGTACATTATATAAAACCTAAACGTTTAAATTTCAACTGTCGTTCAACGTACCCAAAGGTAAATTACCTATTTACAAATTAAATGAGCCAAAAAAATTAAACGTAATCAACAAAAATAAATGAGCTAAGTATACATTTATTTTATGCAGATTGAATGTTACGCATATATATACGTTTAAAATTTAATAAATCACTATAAAAGTTGGGATCGATCGAAACGTTCACAAGAGAGTTCAAAAATGTCTTATTTGTGTTTTATAGATGACATGTAAATTCGGATGAGTACCTAATATGCTAGAATAACCTATATGCTTTTTATCAAAGTCTAATACAATTCGTAGTATCCTACTAATTTAGGGAAACGATGATTAAAAATTGAATAAAAATAACTATATTATTTTTCTCTAAAACTGTCCACTCATATCGTGTTATAAAATACAGTAGTAGGAATTAGCTGTTATAAAACCATTTCTGTTTGTACCTAGTTATTGAAAAATAATCTTATAAGATTTAATGGATAACAACTACAGAAACTTAATCCCTTGTCATAAACAAACGGCGCCAAGTCGTCTTCTTTCTAACGTTTTCAGTACATTTGTCTGCCGTAACTCCTTTGTTCGGTAATTTAATCTGAAACTGTTATTATTGTCGTGGTTCTGTGTATACAAAGGCTAACGATTATTTTTCTTTGAAAAAATAAATTAATATTAATAATTCTTCCAT